>CM025635.2:11363225-11384675 GCA_014621495.2 Entosphenus tridentatus | reverse complement strand
CGTAAAGCAATTTGCTTGCGAAGCAATCCATCGTCCGCATTCTCATATCGTGGATTGTTAAAGCATCGATTGCAGCGGATCCTTCCCGATGCTGGATTCTGGCTGGAATCGCGACCTTTTAAAACTGCCGCGCGCCGTTCCCGGCAGCCACCGCGCACGGTCGCCGCCGCGGTGACGTCACCTAGCAACGTTTCCATGGTAACGACGCGTCGCCCACACGCCAGGCCGCGACTCGTGGCGGAGTGAGCCGACAGGCAACTTGACGAGATTACGAAGTTTTAAAATTAGTTGTTTTATTGCTAAGGAGAACAAGAACAACGGGCACAAAATGATTCCTCCGGCAGACTCACTCGTCAAATACGACAACCCGCTGCTGGTGTCGAAAAACACCGAGAAAAAGACGCCGAGGGTAAGAGCGATGAACCCTAAGAAACGGAGCGCTTCAAGTTTAACTTCGCTTACCAAGTTCGATTACTACGCGATATGTGTGGGGTTTTTTTTTACACGAAACATACATTTTGTGTACAATATGTGTGCACTGTTATTAAGTGCTTTTTCTGCCCTCGCCTTGCTGTTTTGAGCGGTGATGTTTGAAGACAGCGTTACCTGTCAACCCATACGGTTCAACTGTATTCTTGTACAGGGAAATTGAGTAAAAAAACATATTTTTTTTGTCTATTTCTTTGTGTTTCTATCTTGTGATGGGACTTTGTATGCAGAAAGAGATGCAGATAGCAATATACACAAAGAGAGATGTGGAAAGGAACATACATCAATAACTGGATCACTTTTAGTTGATAAAATAAAGTTTATCTATCAAGGTCCTCAAAATACTGTCATATTTTTCAATGACAAAAGTTGGGAATTCCTGGGTTAATGGCATTAGATATTGTTTGTCTTTGCTTTCCTGCATCAGCCAAATAACATGCTCTTTACCTGGTAATTACGAGTGTGTACATGCCAATGTAACATTGCAAAGTATTGCACATATATTGATCAATTATCACTGTCAAGCATTTACTTATTGTAATTTATACGTGTTTTTACCCTACACTGATGCATTTACTCTAATTGGATTTTGTTTTTACGTGTGATGTATAAGGACGCAAATACAGACCTAATTATTTACTGTAATTGGAGACCCAATATCTCCCTCGGGAGGTTAGCGTTTGATAATTATCAGCGGAAAAAGTGTTTTATTTCTAGTATATACATTTAATCTGTTACTTCCTTAATGTTGTATGAATATTATAGTCCACATTTCCATCGACACATATCTAACACATGTTTTGTAAGCATTCATTTCTAATGGCAGCCTTTTGTTGATTTGTGTTGTTTTTTTAACAAGGCTCATCCGAATAAAGTCAATCCACAGCAACCAATAAACACCGGACCCGTTCCAAGCCCACCCAAGGGAAAATCCCCTGCTGCGGATTCGAGCAGAGACCAGACTGATGAAATATTGAATGCAATCCTCCCTCCAAGGTGTTTTCTTCAATATTCAAAGCCAATTGATAACATCTTAGTTCACTATACCATATTAAGTTGTTTAAAGGTTATCTGTCTTCGTCAAAGTAGCTTTGATTGATTGTGATAATTTTTGTCGTGGTAAAATATGAAACGAGACAGTAAAATTGGAATGTCACAATATGTAAGTGCACAATGCGAAGTGCTTTTGTATTGAAAATCGTATTAAATAATGAAAATTTAAGTTAAGCAAAAGTCACATAAATGTTATTGTTACTGTATGTATATCTGTTTCAGCTGTTTGTACTTAGAAAATGTGTGTGAGGACTGTAGATATTAGAAAAAACGTGTTACACGTGGACTCCATTATTTTATCAACTGTTGAGCAATGTAGACAGCCTAAAATTGCTTCTTTTGTTGGGTACGGCTTTTCTTTACGAGTCTCATTCATTACAGTTTATTCAAGTTAACATGTTTCCAAACTGCAGGTGCTGAAATCCCATATACCCAACATTTTGTGTTTACCAAACTGTTGGTGGATGAAAATCACATTTCATTGACAAGTGAAAGACACGGATACTTAAAAGTAGAAACTTGCACCATGAGGTGAGGGAGTGTCGTAGAATGTAGTACACAAGACTTAGATTTGGAACGCTCTGGCTTAATTGGTTTCTGCTGGGCTACTGGTGCAGGGAGATCACGGAGGATGGACAGCTGTGGGTGCAGCAGGTGTCAAGCACGCCAGCCACCCGCCTCGACGTGGTAAAACTTCAGGAGCAGCTGGATGTCCGCCTGCAGCAGCGACAGGCACGCGAGACCGGCATTTGCCCTGTTCGCCGAGAGCTCTACTCGCAGTGTTTCGGTATGCTTATTAAACTCTTGTTACATTATGATTACATGCCAGCCTCTCACCTAAGACAATTTCAGAGTGCATGCTAAAATGAGTACGAAAAAATTCTCCCCACTTTGTGCATTAACTCATGTTTAAGTGTACGATCGGCCACAGGCTATATAATGCCTTCCATTAACCTAAACTTAGAAATCTACAACCGGGCTTGACCCTATCCAGGACCTCATGAAGTGCTATGGAACGCACAGAAAATTCTGAAACTACTCTAAACCAAAAATCTTAATCCTTACTATAATAATCAAAACATCAGTCGGGTACCAGCCACCCCATCTGTTGAGACATTGTGCTTTCCTTTGCCTTGTTTGGTTGCAAACCGTGATGAACTGAGTCACCTCTAAGTGCAAGCCTTGCACCATGGAACTTGGCCCAACATCGGCCAAATGCCCATCATTAAATACTAATTCTCAGACGAGGAACAGTGGTCACATAATTAGTTCCTTAAGTGCTTTGATGGGAAATGTGTTGTTTTCCTACCTATCTTGTGCAGTCATTCCAAAAATAGGTATCCCAAACATCAATCACGTACACTAGCATGACATTGAGTTGAGCTGCACTAAAACAGCCATTAAAATATTATGCAGTGCATGAATAAATTATGTCATTTTCATATTTCATTATATAAATATTATAGTTGAAAATACAAATAATATAAGCACTGAACTTTACCTCGGAATTAATTTTGAGTTGAGTCACTTGGCTGAACGTTTTAAGATCTCAATAAAATAACTGCTTCATAAACGCTTTCCTAGGATAATACACAGATAATGTAACTGATATCAGCAAATCAACCAACACATATGCTTAATGGATGTTTTTCCTGGCTCCACGTGTCTTTAGAATGTCTTCCGTAAACAATTGGTGAGCTGATATTCTTTTGACAGTTCAGCTCCAAAATATTCATGCGAGCATTCCTAATGTGTAACCTGTGGTCCAACCTATGTTTGTTTTTCAATGTACGCATGTGATGGATGACATGACAGAGCGAAAGTGGCAGACTTATGAATAATGTGCTGCTTTAACCAAGACTAATTTCAAACAAATTGATCTGGAAAGTATGTTACGAGTTTACACAATGCAAACCTCACAACAGCCATATGTGAATGCTGTAATGGGTGATATTTAAACGGAAAAAAATCAAACAGTTATTAACATCCCTTTTTTAAGTGTGGGGAATTTTGAGGGCTTGCTGTCAACAATCACTATTCTTTTCCATTGTGACGGAAAACAGAAATAAGGTGTTTTAACTTGGACGGACATATGGTAGCTGCATTAGTACATGTGGCATGAATTCTAGCCTTGTATACATTAGCTGTACCATTATGTACTTTTACGTATTCATGAGAATTCTCAGGAAGGAACAAAAGTTAAACAAACTTTAATAATTACACACAGAGGTAGACCAAGCAAGATACCATGGGCAAATGTGGACTTTTGAAGCTTATGCAGGTGTCGGCTACAAGCTGATCCCAAGCAAGTGTATACCCCTGATATATAGGTTTATGCCAAACAAGTTAATTTCCTTCCCATACTTTCTCCATCCCTCCATCTACAAATGTATGTATCCATGTGTATCTCATAAATCTTCTAAACACGAGGCTTAGAGTTACAAAAAACAACCAACCAAAGGTAACATTCCAACTGAGGTTGTGCCTCACAGGAAATTAGGCTCGGTGCACATGCAGATTTTTAACTAAATATTTTTAAACTTGCTCGATGCAAGTTCATGCAGATGCGTCTAGCATGGATTCAGCCTCCTGAGAACTCTCAAGCTCAACGGTGGCCTACGATTGCACCACAGATAGCCTGCACTCGTTCTTCTCCAATTGCATAGCACACACATAATCACAGTACCACCAGCACAGCTCCATGCAAGCAGGGTGATACTGCCTCAGGTTCACTTGGGAACTAAAACACTCTCATTTAAGTCCCTTTTTTAAATTGCTTTAACTACAATACATGATCAGAGATTTTCTGCATTCCTTGCTCATCTATGATTGCACATATTTTTTAAAGAACACACGCAGTGATTTCAAGGGCAATTTTATGTTAATAATAAAAAAAACTGTAACATGCACATATTTACTAAAGTGCACAAATTAAGATTTGATCATGACTCGGAGGCACAGAGCCAGGTTTAGAGTTCCTTGTTTGCTCATCAGAACAGATGTGTCTTAAGTTGATTAATGAGAGGGTATGGAGCTTGGAATCTGCCTATGCAGTTTTCTTGCATACAACCTAAAATACAGTATGAATCAACTATTGGCTCATTCATTTTAGTTCACCTGATGTGTATCTTGTTTTCAGAAAATAAACTTATTATGGGTCTTTGAGCCAGATACCATAGTTTAACATTAATATGACGTGCTTTTTTATTGCTGAAATCTGACATCGTTGTGACAACAACAAAATATTTTAAATTACTACTCTTTGGTTATTTCGGTAAAGTCACGTAGGTATAAAATAAAATAAATCACGACTTTTCGGACGCAACACAAGCGTCCGTCACCTGATGAAATAAGTCACGACGTTTCGGGTGCAACACAAGCGGTGACAGACGCTTGTGTTGCGCCCGAAACGTCGTGATTTATTTTATTTTCTACCTACGTGACTTTACCGAAAGAAGCAAAGAGTATGGATTCCTGCAGTCACGAAAGCTTCAAATCAATTTTAAATTAATGTTTTAAATAAAATGTACTTTATAGATATTATTTTTCTAGTTGCATTTTAGATTTACCCTTCCAAGGGAGAAGAACTATGGTTTGTCATGTGTTACTCGGTATGCATCTTATATATGAGCATGCATATATGCAATTTATTACACACAAAAGTGATATACACTTCAGTTTAACCTGGATTAACACACAAACAGTAATGTACACATTAGCATTTAATATAGCCTTCATTATATGGCCACCATGCAATGTATTTAAACAATAGGCCTATCAATTTGCCACTGCATAACGGTTTATGATTATACACACTCAGTTTTGTATCAGGTAATTTGTGATCACATATTTCATTGCTGTTTTTCAACCACACCAAATAGCAGTCCTAACAATCAAAAACATTGGCTTGTGCTTCCACATGGCACAACATCTGTCAAGGCTAAGTCTGGGGAAATCGCCTGAAAATCGGAGAACCCTGAACCTTCCGCCCCTGGTTTTCCTCCAGGGGACATCCACCCTGGTTGGCCTCCTCTGGCTCAGGACCCTCTGGGCCGTTTATGAGAACCACGGGGTTTAAAGGTTTAGGCTAATTTGGGCTCCCGTGCGAAGATGTAATTACTCGAGGGCCTGCTGCAGCGAAGATTGATCAAAGCGCAAGCTCGGCTGTCTGGATTATAATCATTCTGCTCCAGGGACATTGTGATACGCTGCTATTGTATGACTTTATAATGACTAATATCAGTCAAAATGCTTGAATGATACATGATCACTTCATTTTGTTTCCAAAGCACAATATGGTGCATTCTTATTGTGCATTTTACATTGGAAATTAATGAGCTGAGATGACGTGAAATTGAACTTCCTTATGTTGTTTCAAAACTTTTAATAAATATTACAACTAATCAGATGTTTCTATTCAGTGTTAATGCAGTTAATTGTCTGAATGTCTTCAGTTATTTAAATACATAATATTTATTACATTGATGCAGCACACATTTTAAACAACGTTTTTCTCTATTCTAAATACAGGATTTATCTTCACAAGTTAATAAATGCTTTTCTGGAGATTTTATTTACCAGTTGTATTACACTAGATCCATCAATACCTAGGATATCATGGCCATTAGTCATGCATTCTCAGTGACCATTAACCTCTAAAAGTGAGCGTTCTTGACACAAAAAAACAGGCTGGCATGTATATGAGGTATTTGCCATTTGACATAATCAAGATCACTTGCTGACAAATCCTGACCAGTCAGAATGACGTGGACAGAACATGAGTCATTAGTCTACAGATCTTTCTAGATCTTTCTAGTACAGAACATCTTCAGATACTGACAATAGGATCCTCGAAAGCTCTATAAGGCACCTCAACATTACAATTCAGATCATTCACATCAACCACATAGTTAAACACTTAGCAGCAGTATGCCTTTTCGGCACTGTACATTGTATACGCTGCAAGTGAGCGTCTCAAGCTTTGGCAGAGCCTGCTAAACAATAACTTCAGCAATGGGCATTCAGGCCATCCAAGCCCTATCATGGGCCCTGCCTTTTTGTTTACATGACATTTCTGGCTCCACACAGCCTTGGAAACCCCACAATTCCATATTCCTGCCAATCCCACAAATCGTATTTGATTCCTGCTCAGAATCATATTTGATTCCAATAATGGAATAGTGAAGAATCGTGAGAATCTCCTGGCTCTAGTTCTCGCCCCGACCTACAGGACAACTTCTCCCCCAACTCTATCATCACCATCTCATGTTGACCATGCGCCACAAGGTCCTTCAGTACTTAAGTCCTTTATGCATAGAAATCCCAAACTGATGCCTCCATTACGTTACTCCTTAACCCTCCCTTAGGCGCATCCTTCATTCGTGTTGTTTGTCATTCATCATTCTCCACATTACCATTTCTTGCATTCTCTCACTTCCTGCAATGTCATTATTAAAATATCCTACAGCACAAAGCACTCATCTTGCCATAGTCAATTGAGTGCCCTGTCAGTTTAACACTTAGGCTTTTGTGACAAATATCATCCATAATAGAGGTTTTTTGGGTTAGATTGCGTAAATATTCTCTATTATGAATGCCCTATCTTTGTTTTTATATCTCCTACATTCACACCTTGCTCCTCACATCCTTAATTATTAACTTATCTGGAATAATCAAGCACCCATTTGTCATCTACTCAATTCTCTGTTATTTTCTTTCATATCTACAATCCTGTAAAAATGTTGTCTTTAATTATTACATTTCTCTGTCCAACCCCTTGCCTCATTATATATTCTGATATCCTATTCCTACTTAACCTATCCAAATATTCCTATATAATGTATTGATGCCATTGTATGAATATTAACTATGTGTTTCAATCCAATTTACTTACCCATACTATTATGCCTATTTACTGCATTACTCCTTTCATGTTCATCCTCCTTTCATCTTCACACCTCATCACCCCAAAAAATGTACATCTCAATTAATTACAGTACTCAACCTTGTACTCTTAGATAATCTCACGCAGAAGCTCCACCACACAAGCAAATATATACTGTTAAGAGTAGATTTGGGGTGATTAGTCAATGAAGTTCATTATGCGATTAAAATTATAATCGACTAATTTTGATATCGATTACTCTGGCCCTATAAAAATGGTGGCTGCCTACACACATCTTGCTTCTTGAAGGTAGGAAACCCCCTAGAAACCACGTGGTGCAACTGATGCTGCTGGTGACGTTCTTAAGCCATGCGGGTCACCTGCAAGTTCCTGTCGAGCGGCATACGTGGGAACGGAAGCGAGGCTTGTTTCCCCAACTATGTTTGTGTTATCCGATTAGTCGAACAATCAAACTGATAATCGGTAGAATAATCGGTTACTTAAGTATGGTAATTGAAAAGCCCAGCTGTACTTAGATGCCATTTTTGTTCCACAGCTTATGGCCGAGGCATATATTTAACAGCTTGATCAGTGGCCCGAGCTCATGTGAATCAAGCAAATGGGTTTCTTGTAGTGGCTTTTCTGTGATCCTTTTGATGGGAATTTACAGTATGCAATGTGTTTAGGGGGGGTTAAAAATGTGTGTCGGGGTCAGAAAACGCACTGCAAAACAGGTGACCTAACACTGGAATGTGAATGCTGTGCACACCGCAATGCGTGTTTTTGGTCCGTCCCCAGATGAGCTGATCCGGCAAGTAACCATTAACTGCGCAGAGAGGGGGCTACTGCTATTACGGGTGCGGGACGAGATTCGTATGACCATCGCTGCCTTCCAGACACTGTACGAGAGCAGCGTTGCATTTGGCATGCGCAAAGCATTGCAGGCTGAGCAGGGCAAAGCCGACATGGAAAAGAAGGTAGGTAGCACTGCATTGCATTGCAATCTACATTAGTAAAGCAGCAAATCCACATTTCAGTACTTTAACAAGAGGCACCAGCTGCATATAATATATACCCATCTAAACTTACTGCATGTTGAAGAGCAGTATGAAGTAAATACCCATCAGGCTCTGATTTGCACACAAATGGTATATAATACCAACCTTAATTTCCTGCGTTAGAGACCACATGTATGTATGTAACTAGCTAATCTCTCTCCATGCTATATACCACCGTAATAAAGACATCGCTGAAACTCTAACCCAGCATTGTAAATCGCCTCAATTTGCATGATTCAATAATAATTTGTGCCTATAAACATGTGTGGCATTAAATGTCGCTGAATAGGAAAACACCTGTTTATGGATTTTGACACCTGCTTTTAATAATATGCACATTCAGTGATACGCACCCAGTATACACGGCCAATTGGTTCACAAGGATATGTCTATCTGCTGAATTACGGACTCAGTACTGAGCCGACTGTCCATCCTCAGCATAATCAGCATTATTTTCACCTGGTTGTAGGGAGAAAAAAATGTGAACTCAAAAATACCCTGATTGTTGTCCAATGTATGTTGAACTTCTTTCGCACTGTACATAACCAACCGTGCTAATCGGAGGTGCGGAGGAAGGACAACAAACTAAACAAAAACTGTTCTAGGGAAATGGGAATTTACTTTTTATAGGTGTCTTTTATCTGACGGCTTTTGGCTAGCCATTGAACAAAGACGGTCACCACATCGCGCGCTTTCAGATACACTTCTGCGGCCGTCTGGAATGTTCTTTCTTCAGATATTAGGAAGCCACGGGAGCTATGGACTCTTAAATCAAGACGGAAAACTCTTTTCTTTAGAACTGCTTTTTGTGTTCAGATTGTTGTCCTTCCCCTACACCCCCGATTAGCACAGTTGGCTACTTTTTGTGTGAAATAAATTCAACATACATGCCTTTGTCAGCTGGTTGTAGGGCGAAAAGTGTGAACTCAAACATACCATGATTGTTGTCCAACATTTTATATGTGTCTTTTATCCATATCTCTAAATGTTGGTGGTGTCTAAACACCAACGACACCCACAGTGGTTGCACGCCCTGACCTGCAGACCGTGCAGTGCCCATGAAAACGAGTGTATTCGTGCTTGGCCAGCGAAGACACTGGCCGTTGCTGCCTATCATGTGCACAGATCGCCGAGCTGGAGGAGGAAAAGCGCGAACTGGAACGCGCCGTGAATGAGCAGAAGGCCAAGTGTGAGGCGATCGAGAAGCGCGAGGCTGAGCGACGGCAGGTGGATGAGAAGAAGCATGCGGAGGAAATCCAGTTCCTCAAGCGCACGAACCAGCAGCTCAAGGTACCGCGCAAGACACACGACAACACCCAGCCAGGTTATTAAGCACCTCCAATTAGCACGGTTGGCTACGTACGGTGCGAAAGAGGTTCACCATACATACGTACATACATACAATGATGCAATCGCTGCTACAGAGCCATCTTAGTTACACCAACCTCCATAGGCTAGCAACGAATCATACCAACAACTTCTCAGACATAGGCAATCCAGAGACAATCAATACAGGCCATACAAATAAATGTATGAGGCACCTTCATGCAAGCATAAATATATGTTCATATATTAGTATACTTTATTACATTTGTAATGTTTATACATTACATAATCAATTTAAATACTCCTTAAGTTAATGCAGAACTACAGTTCCTCTATTTTCCTCACATGAAATAGATGAAAAAGTGTAATGTTACAGATATAATAAGCTTTCCGTCCACCAAATGCTTGTAAAGTTCATTAGTCAATGTGCAAGCGCATCTAAAATTAGACATTACAATAGAAATTAATCATTGAATTGCCATGCTTCCTGGAATTATCAAACTCGTTATACCGATTACTCTTGTTACATTTTTTTTCACTCATTCCCAGATTGTAATGCCAGATGGCGGATTTCTTGATGCAAACTCAGCGCTGAACATTTGTTGCACAGGCATCATTGCATTGCCTTATTGGTAGTAAGGCCTTTACATGGAAAATACATTCCTTAACATTAAGTAAAGTCACATCCAAATTGTTTAACAGTGCATGTTTGATACCTTTTGGGAGCAATTACTATAGTTAGAACAAGCCATGTACACTTCTATTTTATAATTCTCAGAAGCACAGAAATGTAATACTTTATTTATTTTTATTACCCTAATTTTTTTGATCAACTATATTTTGTACTCTATGATCTAAACCAAAAATCAGACACATAAATGCTATTATAATGTCATGTAAACCAGTATATAGCAAGGCTGAATTGTTTTTTGTTTTATTTTTTCAGACCCAGCTTGAAGGAATTGTCACACCCAAAAAGTGAAGTGAGGAAACGTCCTTCTTTCTTAGTATTACAGTTTTTCTTACGGGAAACACAATATCTACACATGCAATCATTCCAAATGAATTATTCCTAATACTTTGTAACAGATTTCTTTTATCAAATAAAAATATCAACCATCTTTCAATTGTGTGACAGTACATTTTCATAAAAAAACTCATTATGCTAAAGAGCAGTCGCAACTTACACGAATTGTTCATTGTGGGCTGTATTTATAGCAAAATTCTAGAAACAATATATTATACTGAATCTTTCTGAGGCATATTCCCACAGCTGTTTAGAATTGGATGGGTTCACATTTGTCTGAGCCAAGTCATGCATTCTTTACTTTGTAGCAACACATCTTCTTTAAGTTATGAGTTGGAGACACGCTTCTTCCATTTAAGTCATATTTTACATGCCACACAAGCTGCTTAAATGCATCATCATCAATAATGCATTATCATCACTGTTGTACAGTAGGCTCAAATCAAAGGTAATGCACTCCCCTCAATCCAAGGTTGGACAGGTCAAAACCCAAGCAAGTGGCATGAAACAGAGAACATTGTGTCTTTGGACATTGTTAATTTGGAGTGGGTTCTATTGTTTGTCTTCTGCTTTAAAAAAAAGTTAATGATAAAATGGCAACATTTACAACAATATGATGTTTTCTGATAACAACCATGGAGTTCATATTCTTTGGGTCTTTCGCTATCGAAAGACCCAAAGAATATGAATTCCTGCAGTCACGAAAGCTTTCAAGATTTAACCATGGAGTTGTGTTAGTCAAAATGTATGGATATGTCAGTATGATAACCAGTGACATGTAGAGTGATACGTATCAATCTAATTCTAGATTTGAAGTTTTTGTGACTGCAAGCATCTATACTCTTTGGTTCTTTCGGTAATGTCACGTAGATGAAAAATAAAAATAATGATAAAAATAATAAAATGAAAATAACTAGCAAAATTTTGCTGTGGCAGTTCCACCTGATGACGGAAGCTTGTGTTGCCTCCGAAACGTCGTGATTTCAATGAGTTATTTTCTTCTTATTATTATTTTTCATCTATGTGACTTTACTAGTTTCAATATTTCTTAACTTTCCAAAAAACAACATAATATTTATATTATTATCTGATATTTATAATAAACCACTTTGCAACAGAGAAGTGATGTTTTCTGTATCTGTTTAAAAAAAGCAACAGTATACAATGTAATACGTAGCAAAAAGTGGCATTTGGTACAGAGGACTTGCTTCAGTTAAATGTAATTTGGAAAAGTTAATATTTTGAACATATCACAAGTTTTCATTTGTACCAAGAAAGTTGTAAAAATATGTAAATTGTCAGCCATTTCAGAAATTATGTCAATCTTCTCGTGGTTGTATTGACCTTTAAAAGAAGTTCAACATACATACTTACATAAAATGACTGCCCATTGTTAAGTATTCTTGAGAGGGACATTAAAAAAACACTCTTTGCATGTATTGTCCCATATGATGTGTTTACTATTAAAACACAAATTATATGTTTTAAACTTGGATATCTGAAATATTCCTGTAAGATTAAATATGTTAAAACTATTACTAAGGCCGAGCTCTAACTTATACCAGCAAAAAGAGTGGCACCTAAAATCCCTCAATGAGATCAAAGGACACACTTTATTATGTATTAGCTCTTGCTAGATTTTTGGTGCATGATAATCAACTCATTTAATACTGAGCAGATGGCTTGCCATTCGCAATTAGCGTTGATGTATGGCATGTGGAGCGTTCTTTCCAACAGGCATTGGAAATGTCTTTCCTTTCCTCAAAGTAGCTCAATTTCGTGAATATTATACTCATACAAATCTCCCCAAGAAGCGATAAGCCACTGTGCTCATAAAACAAAACTTGTTTTTCTTTCATTGAGAACGCAACGTTGATTCCTACATTTTTTTGTACAAAACTTGCAATCGAATATGATACATGTGATGCTTACTTGGCAGCGCAAGGGTAGGTGCTGAAATGCGGTGACAGTGTAAATTCCTCGCCCGGTGGGATGGGGGCATTCCCACCGCGGACGTACGTGCGCGGCGCGGCACCGTGCAGGCTGCTGATGGATGTGTGCTCACACCTGCTCGCCCTCACGCCGACGAGCACCCGTCTTCGACCAGGGCTTCTACGTGCTGGGAACCACAGCCGGCTCTAAGCCACGTGGAATGAGAAAAATGAAAACTGTGGTCCCGCCTTTATCACTGGCTGCAGCCAGATTGTCTTGGCATCATCGGACGGCAGACGCTGACCTCGTCTTACATTCCCATATTTCTGTAAGCTCTTGCACTTTTTTTTAATCCTTTTTGTGTTTTTACCTAAAATCCCCTACATAAATGGACGAAAGGTCTATTTCAAAACTGCTTTGCTTCATCGACTCGACAACCTGCAGGCATACCACCGTTACTCGACTGTTCACCTTGAATTAAAACGAAAGATGATCCTGTGCAAACTCATTCCTTCGTTTGACAGTTGTACCAAATAATTTAAGTTGTTTGCGAAATGGCAACCAATGAAGTAAAGTACCTCTGCAGTAAGAGTGTTACATAAGCCACGGGATAAAATTAAAAACGTGATTTTTTTTTGAAGGATCAAATAAAATGTTTCGCCTGTAAAGCTCAAGTCCAGTGCATTAAGTTGGGAATGTGCATCGACTATCCCTTAAATAACCCCTGTGTGTGTGTGTGTTCAATTAAATCAATGTCAAACATGCTCCTCGATGTGTGTAATGTTATAAAGGGTTCTGCTTGGACCAAAATAAGCTCTTTGTGGTTGAAAATCCTGACACTGGAAGCCTGCAAATTGACCACAATTACTGTAGCAGCTCAGGAATAGCCTCCCATCTGCCAGGAACAGGATAGCAATGCAACAAAACGCTTTGACCCCAAAATTATCCAATTCAATGGTGGTTCATTTTTCCAACAATTATACAATTCATGGGTAATTTAAGAAAAGTTATATTACCATTATGAAATTTTGCAGAATTTAAGCATATATGTGGGATAAACCTTAAGCTCCTGCTGTATTAAACATACCCTCATTATGGGTCCTGCTGGTTTTAAGTAAAGCTTGTCTGATAGCCATTTCCTTTATTTTGAGTTGAAGTACCAGTTATTGCATTCATCTCTATGCCATAATTACAGTGGATTTAATTGTCAAGACTTCAAAAGCCTCTTAGACATAAAACCAAGTTTATTTTAATACCCATTTAAACTTAACATTTAAACTTAACAATGCTTGCTTTATTACTTTGTTGTCTTCTCGCTATTACCTTGAGTGTGTGTCTGGATGCTATCAACCGCTGAAGGGGCCTTGTGCCATCATATCATCGATTAAGCCATTCAGCGTAAGAGGCAAACATTAAACATTTACAAACACATCAGTGCAGGCTGGCATGCGAGGCCCACTATGGATTAGCCGCTGACCATGCACTGCTTGAAAGTTTGTGCACGTTGAGACCAAAAGCTGAGTCGGTTTACAGTTAATAGAGCTTCGTTTAAGAGCAGCCTCTTGCAAAATTAGCAATACAAAAAGTCGACTCATAAACAAGATTCAGCAAGCGCGTGCTACCAGAAAAGGGGGATATTCTACAAAATTAAATAAATGTAGGTGTTTGTTTTCCGTGTTACATATTGCAGTAACAGTTATATTTATTGATGTTGCAATAATATAAGCAATACATGAAGCAAATGACCCAGCCAATAAAATGTGAAATGCATCAGGACATTTGCTTCGTGTTCAATGTGTTATTTCAACAGCATTCACCTTGCCTGTCATGACATAATCATGGACAAAAATATATGAAGATCATCCCTCAACACTACCAAGTCACAGCTTCAAATGCCTTGGGCTACATTGAAGCATTGTTCTGCTTTATATTAGCTTCATTGCTCTGCTTTATTTTATGTTTCCGTTTTGTCATTTTTATGACCCAGGTTACTCTTGCAATGAGCCGTGTCTGGTCTCTTGAGGTGTTACCTGGTTAAACAACATACACTTTAACATGTTTTACGTTTCATACGATGAGTATATTGCTAGTATCTTCTTAAATCAATCTTGCAAACTGACTTGATGAATGGATACTGTAATCTTGAAGCTATATTAGTAATCAGTTGTAGCTATAAATTGTCATACTACAACCATATACACTGGTTGCCGACAATCCTTCGTGATAAGGACCACGTATAATTGTAGCCTTAAATTAAAGCACGAAACTTGGCACTATTATTTAATAACATTTTAAACGGAGTACATACACAATTGCAAAAGTGTACTCTTTGTTCCTTTCGGTTAAGTCACGTAGGTATAAAATATAATAAATCACGACGTTTCGAATGCAAAATAGAATCCAGCAGTTCCACAGTTCCACTGCTGGATTATATTTTTTCCGCCTGAGGACGAACGCTTGTGTTGCATTCGAAACGTCGTGATTAATTTTATTTTCTACCCAACGTGACTTTACCGAAAGGATCAACGAGTATGGATTCCTGCAGTCACGAAAGCTTCAAATCAAGATTAATTGCAAAAGTGCTGACGCATCATCAGTGAGTGTATTCAGTCTCTCGCGTGTCCTGTTCTTGATGCTCGACCATTGACCCACGTTAGGTAGCCGTTTCAGAGTCGGACTTGTTTTTCAACCTGTCTGACATTCCTCTAGCGGCACCAATGGTTAGAATTTCATTAGCCCGCACTCCATCAAAGCGGAAGAAGGGGCAGTGTGTCAGTGTCCGATGATTCTTTGGAATTTGGATCCATTCAGACCCGATTTGTCCCCCCCGCGACACTGGCCCTTAAATAGCGCTTAATTACTTGTGGCGACAAAAGGGGAGCAACAATCATCTGTTACGAGAGCGTTCCCAGTGCGAGATCGCCGTCTCCAGGGTTACTCCCGTGAAAGTGCAAAGGTCACGTGAAGTCACGCTTTGTGGGAGGGCTGTGGGTGCGTTTTCCTTTGCGCGCGCATCCCCGTTAGCAGCGACGCGTTAAGCCCCTCGTGTTCACGCAAACAACGCGAACGCTGTTAATCCGACGTCGATGCGTAACGTTCGCACCTTGTGGGCACCCCACGGACAATTCGGGACGGATGGAAGGATATGGACTGAGCAGTGCCGGATTAAGCTAGTGCGGGGCCTGTAGCATATGCTATAAAGGGGCCCTAAATTAAAAAAAAACACGTAAATATTAAAACACAATTTTTTTACTTGCATAGTAAAGTTATTGCATTTTTAAATTTGCTATACAGCCAGATAATACGACAAATCGCTAACCTTAAACACCCAGTCGTTCATAAAAGTTGAATGCGGTATAGTACTATGGTAATAGAGCAAGTGCAGAATCACTGAACCGGAATTGATAACTTGAAAGCATTTAGCGCGGGGCCCTTGAAAGTGCGGGGCCCGTAGCTACTATATATGTAGCTACTTTTGCTACTTGGATAATCCGGCACTGGGACTGAACCTGCTTCACTGTTGTATATATGTGTGTGCGGCCAAACGGCTCAACTGCGATGGGCACTTTCAACAGGTTAAAATATGGTGTTAAACATATGCCTTCCTGCTTAGGTGCACACAATTACACTATGGGAACCTCATTTGCCAGTAAAAATATGACAATTGGTTTTTTACTCTTCTCTCTGGCAATAAAACTGGCACCTTTTTACAAGGAGTCATGTTTGCATAGACCGCAATACCTGCAGTCATAATACAAACAAAAGACATAACTCTGATAATGTGCACTGTCCTTGAAGTAAAAAACAAATTATCATGCACACAATTTGTTCATACAATTGGATGACAAGTCTATATGTAAAGCATAGTTACAAGGGAATGCTATTAGGACAAGATTAGTTCAAATATGCAGCCTATACAGTTAATTTTGGAGGCAGTCTTAACATGCATTGACAAGTCAGCATTATTCCAATTTCCTTTAAGAGCGTGATGAATGTTAACGTGTATGAATGATTTCTAACCATCTTGAAGACAGGTTTGTACAAACACTTTAAAATAAAAATCTAATATAAACCCCAATTCAAATACTGTTGAAATAGTAAGTACATATTGTGAAATACTGTGGATCGTTTTCTAAGGAGAAGTAACAGCTGAAAACTTGGTTACGTTTTTTTATATTAAATTACATCACTGCTATAACAAATATTTCATAAGTCATCCAGATGGTCGGGACATGGTGGAAATATACTTTTGAGAATGAGCATAGCTGAGGGTAATTATATTTTGTAATCAAGTCCCCATAAAAAAATCAAAAAGGCAAAATAATGTTTTTGTCTCATCAACAAATTATGTAAAAAAGCCCTTGAGCAACCTCACGATATGAAAAAAAAATACAAATTGCCTTTTCACATCTTAACGAATTAACCCCATGAATTTTAGAGCTCATGGGACTCGAGTTTTTGGTCTGCAGACGCTGGCTGTAAAACCTAAAGTTTGAAATTCCAATACTTTGAGAGTTAGAGGGCTTGAATAGTCCATTTCTTATTCGAAAATGTTGCATTTAGGAAGGGGACAGAAAGGCAGCTCTCCATTTGGTAGACTTTTCCTTGTCTTTTTAAATCCTTTATATTAAGTTAACTTGCTTGCTTACAATCGTGCAAATCTTTCGGTCGTTTTTTAACCCACTTACCGTGATCCAATCGAGCTGAAATTTTCCACAAAGACTCGTTGTGCGTGACAATTAATGTTCGTGAAATTTTTTTTCCAAAATGTTACACTTTTTAGGACAAAAATATTATATTTAATTACCAATTGCTTAATGCTGCCATGCAATCATCTGACCCATAGGTGGCAGCCATCTCAAGCCAGAGGACGAGAGGACTCTATCCGCCACGCATATAAAGGATTTATAGTGAAAAACTTAGTTTTTACGGGTTAATTTTTTTCCTTCCCCTGTTGCGACCTGCAAACCTTTTTTTAGCACACGGTTTGGCCTGCAGAACAAGAAGCGTGCAGTTACAATGATATCGCAAACAGCACCTGTCTTGGCGGTGACATTTCAGCTTCCCCGCTGCAGCCACGAGCTCCGAAAGGCCACCTTCATAGCACAGCTATTCGTTGGCAATAAAACAAAGAGTAAATATCCCGTTCATATGTGTAAAAAAAATCAAAGAAATGAAATAGGTTGTACAGATGCCTCTTTTATTACTCAATAGGAATTGTATACCATGAGGTAAGTAACACGGCTTTTCTACTCGCTATTTGTTGTAATTTTTTTTACTACCAACAATATAGTGAATGCATTGTAATGGCTTAATAATGTCTTATGAAGCATAGATTATGTAACTGTTATAGAATAACTTTTCTCAATTTAGAAAAATGTATATCCTTTCTTGTTCGAGTTTAGAGGACCATTTTTCTTATAAGGGATGCATAAAAATTACTGCAATTAAATGTGTAATATACGACATTTGTTTCAAAGGGTGCGTTAACTATAACACTGATTAATTTGGTCACTTGCTTAAAACTGGAGAAAACATGCAGACATTCTTCATTATTGCAATAAAACCATTGAAAATGAATACCGCACAATTAATATTACCTCAATATGCTTCTGAGGTAATATTCTTTGTGTTGTATTAATATTTATTCTGGAAAAGTGTACAAAAGATTTGAACAAAGTAGCACGAGTTGATTTTTTCAAGTCTTAGTAGATAAAAATATTTGCGAGTTTAAAACTTTTATTTGCACTTTATTTTCCAAATTTTAATTCAGTTAAAATATTAGAAAATCCACTGTCAGAATAACTACTAAATAGGATTACAGTGCCTTTTTTATTGAATTAAAAAATAAATGATCAAATTGGTAAATTAAACCTCATATCAAGGAGGCCCTTAAAACGAGGCTCACGTGCGGATACTTCATAGTGGACGACCTCTTTGTTTCCAACTAATCAATTTCATCTGAGCCACAGGAAACACAATCTGAAAGGGCCAGGAGAGGAAGGTGGTGGCCAGTGACGTGAAGAATGGAAATGTCTTAAGTGATGGGCCACCGGGGACACGGCACGGAAGTCTCCAGATCCTGGAGATCCGTCTCTCCCCGGGAGGACGGTGAGCCTGCAGAGTGTGCGGAGGTTGGCGGCAGCTGTTTCCACGGCTCATGGCTCTCTCCTGGCGTGATTTGTGGGCCCTGGCTACCCACGTGAGCCGTGCTAGGCCCCGGCAGAGTGATCGCCAGATCGTCTGGGTTCAATGTTGTTTGTTGCGACGTGTAAAGATAAATCCAGCTTAACACGGAGGCTTTCGCGAACAATATCATCCATAATAGAGGTTTTTTGGGTTAGATCGCGTAAATATATAAATGTGTCGGGTGGCGGCGGGTTTTAACGACACATTTATATATTTACGCGATCTAACCCAAAACAAACTCTATTATGGATAAATCCAGCTATTGGCGTGGCTCAAGATCAGATGAACTAGGTTGGGTCTTGTGTTATCATCTTAATGCTACATCATTCATAAATAAGGTGCAACAGCAGGCCTACAAGCTATCGATATTCCTTTGGGAATGCTTTAGATGTAAATGCCTTTCAAAATATATATTAGTAAAAAATACATTAATTGTGCACTACAATAACACATTTATTAGCACAAAGCAGGTGAACATTGCCTAAGTGGTATTTATGTCAGCTGGCCTCACACAGATGAGATACATAAAGTTTGTGTTGCATTGATTACATCCACATGTCAACTCTGCCAAGCTACTAACAGGTAATGCGTATGTGGGCTCGGATTTTAAACTATTAAACTGCTTTTTGTTATTCTACCAGGTAAGGCCCACTAAGCTAAAAGGATCTTTTTCAGAAGTCACCTGGTCACAAAACATTACTCAATGAAGTAGCCTATCATGTGGAAATTTCTAGCAACCAAATACTCAATACACGTGTTTCTAAATGTGAAGGGAAAACACCGGAGGACCCGGAGAAAAATATATGCGACCACGAGAAGAACACGCAAACTCCAAATATACAGGTGTCGGGATCAAACTCATGCCCTCCTGTATACCAGGCGAGGTAGATAACATCTCACCACCGTGGCATCCCCAGAAGTACCAAGCACAACGTGACGTTTCCCTCGCCGTGCGTACAAAGACGGCTGGAAAGTGACGCTGAGACAGATGACGCCAACCGATCTCAAAACAAGCACATTTTAGAAATATGCCATTTCACGCAGATGATGAGCAAAGATGGACATGGAAGTACTCTTGTGAATTGTGGTCTGGTTGCTTCTGCAGATGTTTTGTTGGCACTGGATATGAGGAGAAATATTCAGCTATTCCACATGTGTTCCCCTCTCTGCTGGGATCTCCATGCACGCAGCAATCACCTGTACCTCATTAGGACATCCCTCAGACATCCACGAGACCCGAATAATCCCTTATGCCATGCCCCCACTTCCAGGCTCATCATCATCTTTTGCCAAATCACACGGCTGTTACATGCACTGAATTGTGTAACAGTTTTGGTTTCTCCGCTTACTGATTTAACCGCTGTGGTTTTGTGAGATCACGCTCTTTCAATTAAATAAACCTCTCCTCCTCCTGCATCTTATATTCCAAAGGCATGCCCTCTGACCCAGAGAGCATATCTTTATGACTGCCATGCTTGCGATGACATGAAGGAGGTACTCTCTTCATCATCCTCATCATCAGCCAAAATCAAACCACTTCTGGATGAAGGCCTTTCCTCAAGCCATTGCTATCTCCCACCATCCTACGATGTGAACATCCGCCCAGCGTCTGCACGCGAACTGTGTTCATTGCACCATCTCTTCATTGGGCGTCCTCTCGGGTCAGCCTCGTTCCTGATCTCTTCACCTTTCTCGTACAGAGATGCTACTATCCACAGGTGAAATTATTGATCAGCTATCAACCGTTGTTTCGATTTTCACCGACGAATAAAAACCAACACGTAGCCTGCAATTTGCGTATATTTTGTATGCACTCCATTAATAAGTTCCACACACGAGGCTCAAAAGGTACTTTGAGAGCAGGATCTGACGGACTTTGTTGATGTCATCGCTGTCATCAATCATCGCCGCGTCATGTGTGGGGGGGACGCGCTGCGATGATTTTCCCACATTTCGGGGGCCGGATGCCCAGCATCTGCAACTTAAAAACACCTCCTGGTTCATAGATTATCATCCAAATCAATTATTTTTTTGACAATAGATTCTCTCAGTTTGATTGATTACCCATCTCAGCACTAATTATTATATATCTGAGATATGTGCTACATTTGTGTTGACCCTAGAATATGTAAGCCCAAACTACATTATACGATTTAAGTATGCACTTTGAGTTTTGTATTAATTGCATGATTGTATGTTTCATGTTATTTGATCATATACATTAGATCAAATACCATATATTGTTCTTATTTCTGGGGTAGATAAACTCGTTTTTAGCTCATTGTACGAGCAAAATTCAACCGAAAGTGGTCAAGTTGATGTATGACGCAGCACTCACTGACTCACTCCGGTCACGCTCTCACTGTCGGTCAGTCACCTCCTGATCACGTCTCTGGGACCTCTTTGCCAGGATCAAAATGATGAAAACAGGAGATTAGGCTTCACCCTTTCCGGCAATGAAACAGGGGTTAAGATCTTCTTGGTTTTTTTCG
>CM025635.2:11307496-11332153 GCA_014621495.2 Entosphenus tridentatus | reverse complement strand
GGGGGGGGGCGCGAGGGGGAAGTCGGGGGGGGCCCACACATCTCCTGTCACCGTGGCATCTATCAGTTCCGCTCCCTTGCACCTGGGATTTGCTGCTGGCAAATCTTGGCAGCGCTAAAATCATGGGCCCAACTGGGGGGGGCGGGGGGGGGCGAGGATGGGGTTTGGGGGGTTGCTAAGCCAGCGCAGTGGCACCGGCGCATTCCACGTTACGTTCCAACAAAGCTCGCTCGAGACTCCGCCGGTGTTTTCTGGGTTGAAACCGCGTGCCTGTAGGACGCGGTGTCCTGACGGCATCTCTCGCACCACGTGCTGGTGCGAGCTTCTTCGAATGTTCTCAAGCGAGCAGAGGGAAACGTCAGTCGCCATGACAATCGGCGTGTAATGCATGTACGTATGTTGAACTTTTTTCGCACCGTACGTAACCAACCGTGCTAATGGGATGGCTTATGACACAGATATGCATTTTAGAATTAAAAAAAACTGCAAGATTCACATGTTCAGGGCATGCGGTGCAAATCCATGGGAAAGCTGTACAGATACACCGTGAATACCTACGCAGTTGTAATACTAATGCATTGAAACAACTGGAACATTTTGGTAGGTGTATTTCATATATATGTGTACGGTTGTTTTTGACCTGTTAAAAAAAGTGTTTAAGCTATCACTCATCATGGCATATGACACAGAGGGTGTCTGTTCCAAAACCCCCTGAACATCTTCGGCAAGGAAAACCTAAATAATTCCAGGTGATGACCACAACACAACTTCTGTTTCCCAGAATGTGTTTTTTTTCTCTCTCTAACTCATATACGACACGTTCCTTGTTGTTCTTCAGTAAAAAAATTTCCACGTGACATCAATGCCATTCAAGGTACCTTACGAACTTGGTTTGAGCTAAATTTAGTGAGATATAATATTTTATTGGGATGTGTTGTGCAAGAGAACTGGACTAACTAATCATTCAGGGTGCAAACCCAGTGTCTCAGTAGTGCTGGTAAAGTACTCCAAAATGGACATTACAATACAATGTAATTTGGATTTGCACCAAGGCCCATGCCAACCATGCTCAGTTACTATTATCGATATCCCCATGGCTGCAATCGTAATTTTCCCAGCATCATCCTCTTTTTTTGAAGTGGCTGTGATGGGAAATCTTTAATTATTTATGGGGCATTAAATGTCCCTTTTCAACCATTAAGCCAGTTTATTTCCGGGAAGGCCCAATGAGCTAAGAATCGTTTTATTCGATGGAGACCCAACCAAATTGATAGGCGTGTTAAAAGTAGGGAAAGTTGTTTAGTCATGAGAATAGGTTTTCCCCTTTTTTCTGGCAACAAAACGGGTGTTAAGATGCTAAAAAACCAAACTGAAACATTTACAAGGAATCATGTCTGTATTAACCCCAATACTTGTGGTGAGAATGCAAACAAAAAAACCTACTCTGATAATAGATGCATTGTCTTTGAAGCTGTTTGGTGCACACCAGAAACAGCTTTCTTTTGAGCCTATTCTCATATTTTGGTACTGGCAAAGGAGGTCCCATGATTGTGGTGTCATGACTAATACATAATAACACGTAGCAATGGAAATCTAATAAGGAATCCAAAATCAAATAATTTACACTGAGTTCTCCCCTCTTCCAAGAGTTTGAGATACACTTATTCTTCTTGCCATGCCCCAGTTATTTGTTTTGTACCTCAGAGGTGGCCACCCCAGTTGGAGCTGTGGGTATTGCTGCCAAATGAGTGTGAAACCACCCCGAGTGGCAAGTCTCGCAGAGCAAACAACAATGTCACAGCAGCCGCCAACGCACCACCGTTCTGGGATGTGAGCAGCTACCCAGCACGTGCCACTTCATCTGTGTGCTGTTTTTTTATTTCCTTTTAAAGTTCGCTCTTCCAGCATGAAGACCATTCTCCAATGGCCTTCAGTGCCGGCATTCATGGGAATGAATGGTCTGCTACGAAGGCTTTTTTTACGCCTTCACTAGTTTACATCATGTAACGCCGTTCAAATCTAAAGGACCAATGTTGTGCTGCAAGAGGACCGGCGAGTAAGACGTTTGTTTAAGTCTGCTCTTAGCCGAGGCCGGGCCGGTGTGATTGCAGCTGTGGCACTTGCATTGTCACGATGGAGAGTCTCCAGATCAACTTTCTGAGAATCAAGTTAAATGTGAAACGATGTACCCCATCACATTTACTGAAATGGGAAACTAGGCCGGTGTCCAGGCCTGCAGTAAACGAAATAATCTAGAACTGGGTTAACAAAATAGTGAAGTGATTGATCACTATTCGATTACACGACCTATCTGATAAGACGAACATAGTTGGGGGGGGAGAAATATATATTGAGGTCTGTTCCCACGTTTGCCGATTGGACGGGAGGCGATGGGCGGGGCTTGGTGACATCATCAGCATCATCAGCCAAATCACAGTGGGCATGGCTTATAGGAGGTTTCCTGCCTTCGGGAGGCAAGCTGCCATTTTAAAAGGGGCTTGAGGAATCTACCACAAAGAAACGTAGTCGATTATAATTGTTTCTTCATTAATCATCGTAAGTAAAACGTACATTCTCTGTAATCAATGTTGAAGTGTACGACATGACACGATGATCTGTCTGCCATTGATTTTATTAAAAATAAGTTGGAAAAATTTCATGTAATGTAACGCAATGCTTTCCATATACATTAAACATGGCTTTTTGTCAGCGAAAATTCATGACACGTATTATTTATAAAGGTACCATATATTGTGAGAAATTAAAAATGATTTTTTTGAGAAAAGTTTCTCAAACTTAGCACGTACACTTGGAATTTATATAGATTTTATCGTATTCCATTTCGCCCCCCCCCCCCCTAAGCCTCCACATATCCGCCTGGCATTGGCAATACACATCACGTCGGTGTGTGAGAAGAGTGTTCACCAACATTTCGGCTGTGATTGTTTCAAACGCTTCTGTCATGCACCGTGGGACGTTGCCCAAGCTTTCGGTTTATTGGCAAACACTTACATCTGTCGCCCAGCCCGGACATTCCACCACGCGGTGCAAAGACTTGTCTATCGATTATTATTTAACAATATTTTTCGGGCCTTTCGGTAAAGTCACGTAGATAGGTTCAAAGAAAATAACGAAAAATAACAAAAAAACGAGGACGTTTCGATCGCAACGCAAGTGCTCGTCATCAGGAATTAAAAAAAGAGGGGGACAGAGGGGGACAAATGTCCCCCTCCTTTTTCTTCCTGATGACGAGCGCTTGTGTTGCGATCGAAACGTCGTAGTTTATTGTTATTTTTCGTTATTTTCTTTGATCCTATCTACGTGACTTTACCGAAAGACCCAAAGAATATGAATTCCTGCAGTCACGAAAGCTTAAAGTCAAGAGTTAACAGTAGTTGATGCTTTTACGGACACCCTCTATACACAGCATACTCATTAGAACCCAGTGAAAAGTTAAAGGAGTCAAGGGAAGTTTTGGAGCGGGAGAAAGTGGGCAAGGAGTGAGACGGAGTCTCGTGCCATTGTCTGCTCAGCTCATTTTTTCCCGTAGCCAGGACCCCCCTCCCCCCCGTGTGCCTTTAGCACTCTGACACCGCGGGGAGCTTTCTGTCGCACCAGACGTAGGGAGCAGTTTGCCATCAAAACACCCTTTTTTATTGAATCCCCACTTGCATTCGATATTGTTAAATCGGCGCACTTGGGCCGTGCCCCCTTATAAAGGAACCCCAACACACATTTGAGGCCACGTGGTGGTTCTTTGTTCGGTGCGAGCAGTAAAAGCGGTCGCGCCGACAATGCCGGGCTCCCCGCTAACGCCTACCAGGTGGCTTTACAAGTTCCCTTGTTTACAGATTCTGGAACAATGTTTGTTTACACGCGCCAATAATTGACGCGAATCTTACTCGAAGTGCACGTTGCTTTAATAAATGTGAACATCAATGTGTGAACATTGCTCAATGCAAAGTAAAAGATAATGGTCGTGCATACTGGGTAATTCTGTATATTTTAATTTTGGGACATGCAAATGGTACGTCGTAAGTTTTTGTTGTTGTTGTTGTTGTTGCAGTTGTTGTTGTTGCAGTTGTACTGCATAGTTCCCTAATGTGTTTTCGGGTTGTACTGCGTGCTGTTGGGCACGATGCCTCTTGCATTTGAATGGAATACACTTCAGATTTTTTCCGGAACTCAAAGCTCCATCGGACATGGAAAGCGACAGTAATAATTCCCTACAAGAATGTCCCGGCACACGGCGCGAAACATCGGACATCGCACCGAACAGCACGCTGCGTGAACCGAAAACTCATCGAAGAGCGGACGTGCAAACAGCCTCCGTGCCAAAACAAAATCTGCTCAGTCTTGGCAGACGCACTGCTGAGCGGCGGGGGGCTGTGAGGGCACAGGGGTGAGGGGGCTTGAAAACAAATACCCCTACAAAAAAAATGGAATGCGCCTTTGTCACAGCGTCCACCTGTTAGTGTGGAAGCAGCCTTAATGAGGCCACACATGTCGGGAATTAGCTGCAGAATGCTCCATTTTTATAGGGGGTAGTTGTGACCCTGCCCCTTCACTGCTGAATTCAGACATTTTATTCTATAAATGGAGAAAAAGAAATACAAAAACACATGGACAAAGAGGGCAAGACAAGTTAATTTTACGATTGAAAATGTTTGTCTATTAATAAATATGTTTTTGTAGAACTTTACTGAAAAATAACAGAGAAATGTAGCTTCATCACGGTTGTATAATCGGGGTTGTACCGCACACTGTTTGGCACAATATTCAACGCTGCACGAATTGCCATTCAGTCCTTGAAGAAGCTCCCGGCATGTGCAGCGAAACGTCGGACATCGTGCCGAACAACACGCAATACAGCCAGAAAACTCATTCCGAAAGTCAGGAGGGAATGAAAAACAAACAACACCGTGAACATGCCACGTGGTGCCTTGAGTCGTTGTTGTTTTTTTTGCTCTGGACAAGGCGGCCGTTTATCTGCCCAATGCCGTGCCGTACCTGGGGCCTGCTAGCTCGTGAACACAACGCAGTGTTTATCCACACTGGGCACACAAAAACACCGCCTGCTCTTGAACTCTCCACTGCACATCGCTGTCCAAGAATAACTATGGGGATGTTTCTCTTGAAGATATTACGCACTTTATACAAATAGTAATGTTTGTTCAGCACATCACAAAATATAAAAAGTCGGGGTGGGTTTATTTTTCTCTCTTTCAAACACTATACAAATTTTATACTTTCCCCCCAAACAACAACAACAATCTCACATGAATCATTGCAGGGTATTTTCAGCTCAGTTTGTGCTTTATTTTAATTTTATTCCCTTTGCTGTACGCCCCGGTATCGTTCCCGTTCCATTACAAGGTGCACCGATACCTCCTTTATCGAGGGCGATATTGACACGTAAAATAAAGATTCACTGATTGGTTATATACAGTTTTAGGCACACACTCACATGCACATCAACCGTTACAGGTTTACAAGGCCATTAATTTGCTCGATTAACATTTCCTACTGTCAATAATCTAAATATTTCTTGCAAACGTATCCTTGGTGGCGTACTGTGTAGATACTGAGTTGGTATATTCCATTTTCTAAGTATATAGAGCAGGGTCTCCGAAACGCCATTCCTCGAGATCCACCACCACCACCACACTCCCTCTTTCTGCGTTTTACCAATTTACCCCTCCCGTTCACATACAAATGAACTCGTTCCACGCTGCACGCGGCCGATGATTGTCTAAACACTTGCGAACGTGACGCGCTAAGCATTCACCTCTGTCTGCATCACGCGGAGCACACGGACAGACAGACACGTGGAATATCTGGACACATACACCGGGATCTGAATTAACGCAGAGCGCGTGAATGTACGTCCCGTGGTGGGTCGCGGTTGCACTGCTGAAATCCACGTTACTCTTTAACACGGGGTAGACTTTCGCGACCAATATCATCCATAATGCAGGTTTTTTTGGGGGGGTTAGATCGCGTAAAAATATAAATGTGTCGTTAAACCCGACACCACCCGACACAGCCACTAAGTAAGCTTTGTCACGTAAACAGAACACGCCAATTCGTTACTAGTACAGCACTAACCGGTGTGTTGGAGAGCAAATCCACATTTACAATCTGAGTACGACGTTTCGCCACATTTGGCTGCCACCTGATGAAGCTAGTTGTAATCACTGGCGAAACATCGTATTCAGATTGTCAATGTTGTGGCTTTGCTCTCAAACACACACCGGTGTGCTGTACTAGTGACGAATTGGCCACGTTCTGTTTACGGAACAACCCTTACTAATTGGCTGTGTCGGGTGGTGACGGGCTTAACGACACATTTATATATTACACGATCTAACTCCATTGTGCATGTCACTCTTGCCTAAATATTTGACGAACGTGTCCACCTTTGATTCCTCAGTTCTCGACTTTCGCTGATCGCACTCAATTTCCAAACTTCACTTCGCTTTTTGAAAAGAGACACCGCCTCTGCCGATCCTATGTTTCACTGTGGGGGGCAAGTAGCGATGAATCATGCGACACGGACAGACACGCGTGCCGGCAATGCCCTGGCTATGCTCTCCGCGGAGACAACCGGCGTCTCGAGGGCATTCCGTCGCGTTGCCACGTTCGTTTCCTCGCATTGTTTGGGAATGACGTCCGACGCTTTCCCTTCACGTGCTGGGATCACGTCACGAAGAGCGACAACGCAACAAGTAGAGCGAACAAAGACAAAGACAAAGATCCCCCGTGTAGCCTTAACAGACGGTAGGAGCAAGCGCTGTTAGCGAGCACCTATGAAGGCTGGCACGGCACACGAGGTGGTGGGTGGTCAACACCACACCCGGCCGCTTTTGTCTCCCGAGTGGCGAAGTTTACACACTGCACCAGGTACTCATTTGAGGCTGAGTCGACCTAGGTGAAGCCCAGGACCGGTTCAGATAATCGTCACTGGTGCTGGCCGTGAGCTGGAATCGAACCCGGGTCGCTAGGTTCGTAAAACAAAGTGCCAACCACTACACTACCGCTCCCCATCAGCAATAAAGCACAACCGCAAAGACCTACGCAGGAATACAGGTGTAAATTTCAATTTAAAGCTTTCGTGACTGCAGGGATTCATCTTCTTGGTTCTTTCGGTAAAATCACGTAGAAGGGAAATAATAAAATTATAATAATATTATTTTATTATTTCGCTTCTACGTGAAGGGAAATAATAAAATATTATTATTACTTTCTTATTTCCCTTCTACGTGACTTTACCGAAAGAACCAAGAAGATGAATATGGGTTTAGTGACACCGCGGATGTCACTGTGTGATGCCGGCTCTCGAGAGGCACGGCGTGCGGTGTGGCGACATCGCGGGCACCACGTGGATGTGGGTGCAGTACCGGCCCTAGAGGGGGCTCGGTAAGCGCTGACTGGCAGTGCTGGATGGCACCACGCTCTGCGTGCAGTGCCGACCCCTACAGGATCGGGTGTGAGAGTGCGGGCCATGGGAATGGGGCTACTAAGGGCCATGGCGCTCTGGTTGATCCCGAAGGACACGTGACCGGTAAAGTCTACACAGGGCCCCCAGGTGGGGGCTAGGGGTGGTCACGTGTCAGGGTCGAGATCCTGCTCGAGGGTTCTGGAAGGTGGGCGTGGCTAAGGGCGGAGCCAGCGACGTCACAGAGGATAGAAGCCGGGTCCCTGAGAGGGGACCGGCTGCTGTTGTTCATCCTGAAGAATCGACGTTCTACGTCCTGCAGAGTCACCAACACGTGGACCTGGACCCGAGCTGTGGTCCTGTCCGTTGTTGCTAGTTACTGTGTAATTAGTGCAGTTAGCCTGGTGGTCACCACCATAGGTTGTTATCGTGTCAAGGGGCAGTTTCCCCGTGTGTTGGTGTTAATAAATGTGTTGCCTCCAAAGAGTACGTCTGCGACTCAGTTGAATTCACTACACAGGCATTTTTCATGGCTTGATTCTTTGCGTTATTGATGTTCAATGCGATCTCTTTGGTTTTGCGAGATAATTTTCTTTCTGCTGCATCTCCTCAAAGGACCTGTTTATGGGGCAGATGTCACGCGTAAACGATATAATTCAAGAGACAACACGTGGCCTGCACATTTGAGCATGGCACGGTGTCAATGCAAGTCTGGAGGCTCCTCCAATGCACATTTGTTCTACTGTTTATAAATCCAGATGCTTCAAACACAGGCGAAATGTTTCGATTAATGCCTTGAGCAACAGTGTCAAACCTGTAATTGCAGCTGATGCTCGTTTGTTTTCAGTTATTTCATAACTCCTCCATTTAACACGTTTTTTTTCATGTTAAAGTTGTCTGTCTTTTCATTCCCAGTCAGAGTGAATGAATACGAGTGATGGGTGACACCTGGCAAGGGGAGAACTTTTTCCCAGAGTAGATTGAACATAAATAAACCTGAATATTAGAATCAAATTCTGTATTTATCTCGGACAAATCCGATGAGTTATGAAGCCATTTTTTCTTCACAGATGTCCAGTAGGGGCGAGTCACAACGGCACAACATCAGTACAAAAGCGATTTGAGTGGAGGCTGGATAGACGGAACGTATATCTTACGTAAGCGCAATTCAGGAATAAATAACGCACACGTACACTGGTAACTTCTGATACAAACACACTACTTGTGTTATAAGCAGACATGCGATCACCCACAAGAAGTGTGCTTAAATACAGCATCTACTCGACCATTAAGCATGATGAAAATAATGAATATTTGAATTGAAAGTTAATGTAATTTATGAAACTAGAATACGCATTTATAGAACATTAGTCATATTTTTTTGTTATCTATAATGTTGAAAATACATCCACGATATATTTCAAATTGTCTTTTATATCTCATTGATTTTTTTGTTATGAAAGCAAATGACTCAAGATACCTACTTGGATGGCTTATACGTGGGACTCAAATCCAATTCAGTTGGACTGTAAGAGAAAAACGAATATCTCATTAGAATGCCTTTCTTCTTTTCTACATTTACACCCAAGGAATCGTCGGGTATATTCTCATTTTGTTATTACATTTGCGTGCATTTTTCTGGCAAAAAACAATTTCTGTGAAATTCGCAAGTGTTTTTTATTCTCATTTTTATAAGCGCAGTAAAGCGAACCCCCTTCGCCCTTATCCGCTTTTACGACGGTGCGTCAGGAGTAGCAATGTTCTTACAACACGTTGGGCAGCGCGCGAGCCTCTGCATGCAATGCCACATTTGTAACTTTCAAGGCGATGAAGGGAAATGCGCTGCAAGCCCAGACACCAAAACATGCTATCTGTTCAGAAGTGGCTGAGAAGCTCAACAGCTGTGCTCAGCGGGAACCATAGGGCAGCAGTCGACGTTATGTAAGCGGTGTATTCGGTTACCGTGCGTTTCCTATAAAGCGTCGCTGCGCGTTCAAAAAGGGTTAACACTATTAAAATCACTGTTTTATGTCAGTGAGCCTGACAGGTTGACGCAAGAAGAATGTGTTGGGTTGTTTTAGTTTGTAAAAGATTATCTTAGGTTAACAAATCACTTTTGATAGGCGTCCTAGGTGATTTGTTAACCTAAGATAAATCTTTGAACAAAAATGTTTTAGGGCAGCATTTCGAAGCAGACGGCAATATAAAATAAATAGAGGTGGATGAGAACAGCTAAACTTGATCGTGAAAAGTAAATGAGAACATGTATGTATTTTGAACTTCTTTCACCTCGTACGTAGCCAACCGTGCTAATCGGAGGAGAGAGGGGAAGGACAGCAAACTAAAGCAGTTCTAAAGAAATTAGTTTTCAATCTAGATTTAAAACTGCATAGCTCCAGTGGCGTCCTAATATCGGGAGGAAGAGCGTTCCAGACGGACGCAGAAGTGCATCTCAAAGCGCGCGATGTGGTGACCGTCTTTGTTCGATAGCTAACCAAAAGCCGCTGCTGCGAGGATATCCAGAGTTCACGTGATGGTTAATGCGCCTTGAGATCAGCAAGGTATTGTGGTTCATTCGTGGCAAACACGTTGCGTGTTTAATGAGTGTGCGCTGTTTAATCGGTATGTACTCCCTACCATGAAATTTGGTTCAGAAACTCAATATTTAGCAAACAAAATTCAGAGTAAAAACTGAAAAGTGCGCAAGGAAGAGAACATACGCAGGTTGATGACATCATCCACAATAATTGGCCTTGGGCAGGATGCGTTACTCGAAGAAATGACGGAAGGTCATGAATAATCACGGCGTTGTAAGCCAAGAATTGCAACGCATCCGAGAGGAAATCCACCATGGAGATGGAATGATGGTATCAATGCATGTAATCGTAATAATAATAAACTCGAATTTGTATAATTGCGCAATTTGCACACAGGGCCTCAAAGCGCTTTCCAAGAAGCTCAAGTTATGGAGAAAGCCTGAGTGTAAAACAAGCGAGTTTTAAGACACGATTTAAAAAGTATTGATTTTAAGATTCCGTTGCTGGTATTCAAGGCCTTAAATGGACTTGCTCCTCCCTCCATTCATGGACTTCTTCAGGATCATCAAGCCCCATCAGACTGACCAGTGCTCACTGTCCCACGGTCGAGGCTTCACATTTGGAGGTGACGGCGCCAATGCGATTGCGACACCAAGACTCTGGATCTCCTTGCCCCTTCGAGGTCAGAGGACTTCCAAGATACTTACACATCTTCAAATCTCGACTCTAACGTATCCGTTTACAATGGCTTTCTCTCTCTAGTTATTTTCAAACGTCTTTCTCACTTCTTCTTTCCTTGGTTGATGTTAACGATTTCTGCCTTTTCGTGCATAGCGCCCTGAGAACGATTGTTTAAGGGCGCTTCATACATTTAAATTATTTTTCATTTTTATTATTATTATTCCAGAATGGATCTATAAAGGAAGGGGATTCCACAATCGCCGAGCCTGGCTGCAAAAACCTCCGTCTCCTGTAGAGCAACAAAGTCTATGGTCTTTGTAATAATGAGTAGACCAGACTCAGCACATCGAAGCTTTCGCAGTGGAATACAAAACTTTAGCAGATCCGTGAGATATCTAGGAGCCAACTCCTGGATTGATTGTTGCATCAAAGGATCGCGAAAGATGGCGACGTGGGGAGACCTTCATCCAGCAGTGGCTTGATCATTGCTTATTATGATGGAGATATCCTCTCTGTTTACCATCTCGACATTCGAAACACCACTTCAAATTCCAAATAACACCTAAATAAGCATTCATAACACACGATCAATCCACTGCCGAGTTACGGCCTCTTCACGCCGTGCCACCTGTGGCAGTTGTTTGACGATTCGTCACCGCACTAGTGAGTGCGGTGACGGTGAAGGGGCAGGAGTCCAATTGTTTCAGGTATCACTCACCACTGCTAACATCACTGATATTGGCCATGGCCAATGGGTTGAACTCAGGCAGATGGGTTTCATAGAACAACACATGAAGCACTGTGCCGCCACGGCAACTACTTGCCTGGTAACATCATTCAAACAGTGGAGACAAGTATCTATCTGTATGTATGTTGAACTTCTTTCGCACCGTACGTAGCCAACCGTGCTAATCGGAGATGTGGAGGAAAGCCAATAAATGAAACACAAAAAGTAGTTCTAAAGAAATTATTTTTCAATCTATATTATTTGAAAGTGCATAGCTCCAGTGGCTTCATAATGTCGAAAGGAAGAGCGTTCCAGACGGCCGCAGACGCGCATCTAAAAGCGTGCGATGCGGTAGTCGCCTTTGTTCGATAGCCAACCAAAATCCGCTGCTGTGAACACATTCCTGCGGAGGGAGCTGGTAGGAACGTTGGGTTGCTCGGTCAATGGCCAGGGTCAACGGCGGCGTGGTGTATTCCGCAAATATGCCCGGCTGTGAGGGCGGGCACAAGCCGGCGTGAGTAGGTTAAACGTTGAGTTTTATAAGGGCACCACGGGGTGACCAGCCCCTCCCCAACCAGCCCCACCCCCAACCCAGCCCCACCCTCCCCACCCAGCCCTTCCCCACCATCCCCACCCAGCCCCACCCTCTCCACCCAGCCCCTCCCTGCACGACGGAGGGACGGACACAATAATCCCCTGTGGGCTGGTGTAACCAGGAGGTTCCAACCAATATAACAACTTCAATTTATAAAGCGCCCTCAAGCAATCGTTCTCAGGGAGCGTGGTGGTTTACACTCCTTGACCAGACCAGCAAGGTATCGTGGTTAATTTGTGGCAAGCATACTCTTTGGTTTTTTCGGTAAAGTCAAGTAGGTATCAAATAAAATATATAAATCACGACGTTTCGATCGCAACACAAGTGGTCGTCCTCAGGCGGAAACAAATAATCCAGCATTGGAACTGAGAACGGCCGCTTGTGTTGCGATCCAAACGTTGTGATATATTATTTTAAATTTTCTACCTACATGACTTTACCGAAAGAACCAAAGAGTATGAATTCCTGCAGTCACGAAAGCTTCAAATCAAGATTGTAACGAGTGCCACTTCGTTATGAATTCGTTCTGGAACCCGGAATATTTTGGTCGCTTCATTCAGCAGTGGATTGACCATGGATGATGATGATGATGATAAACTCGTGTTGACTGCACCGACACGTTCTCCGTATATGCCCTGAACGTCAACTAAGCCAGGTACTGTTATGGGGACGTGGGAGTTGTGGAGACAAGAGACGAAGGGGGGGGGGGGCTATTTTGTTTGAGTAAAAGAAAAGTACCACAACCGAAGGGCGGCACAAAGTCACCAATAGCCACCACGGCATTCACAACTCGGGGTATTGAAGTGGGTGTCTGGAGCAAGTTCCGTGCCCGCAAACTGTCTTGGCTCTGCCGCGGGGCGCTATTGTGTGCGCGCGCGTGTGTGTGTGCGCGGAGCTATTTGTTTAAGTTCTCACATACTGCTGCGTTAGTTTGTCTTTTCTGTACTCGACGTGAACAAAGAGTGAGATGAGGAACGCGTGCGCAACTGCTGATTAATATACCGCCAGTGGAGTGTCTGGATTTCGGAGATGTGACGTGGGCCGGGAGGGGGGGGGCACATGTGAAAACACAAGTTTGTTTCCCGTGAAATGGAGAAGTAATTCGGGTGACAGATTTTTTTTTTAGCTTTTTGACGCAGACGGTTCGTTTCCAGCTTCTTTGCGCACCGTTGAAACCCGCTGCGGAATGAGCGGTCGGCAAAATTGCGCTCCGATTTGTCAAACTAAACGAGCGTAACGAACTGCTAATTTCATAAACTGGTGTCACTATGCCGTACCCCACTGCCGATGGTATCATTTTCCCTTCTTTCACTGCCATATCCATTACAAATCCCATAGGATTTCAAAAATGTCCTTTTAAAACCCTATAGGATTTTTGGGGTATTTCTTTACGTTCTAATAATAGTCCTTCGCGAATCTTAAAGAATGCATTTCAATGATTGAGAGTTTAGTTATATTTGAAAGTGGTAAACTAGAAGCAAATACACATTCATTGTATTCTTTTAAACTATTGAAACTATTTTCGATAAATTTCGTAAGAAAAATGTTTATGTAAGAAATTGAAACCTTGCAGCTTTATTCACCTAAAACAACTGCGAAAATCCAGTCGATATTTTGTTACCAAATATGATGGAATATCTTAATAACAGTCATAACAAATTAGTCGTTACATGTTGTTATTCAAAAAACTAAACATCCAATATGTTTTGTTTACTAGAAGCACAATATTGCTTTGTTTTCATAAAATAATAAAAGCCATCTGTATATACAGCGTCAGTGAATGCAAACGCATATTTCATTAACGATTAAGGAAACTAATCGCGTTCACAATTAAAATCATAATGAGCAAACCAATAATGTGCTATAAGAAACTTCCAGAATTTTAAAAAATATATTTATATACATTTTATATTAAAAAAACAAAACTCACTGAATGCCACGTGCGTCATTGTATGAAGTGCACGACAGATTGGGTTGTGTTGGGGGGGGGGGCTGTATGGTATACAGACCAGCTGTTTGCTACCCGCTTTGCACACTGCCAAGAGGCTGTCATCTCTGTAAATGAGACCAAATGCTGCCGGTGTAAAAATGTTTGCAAGAGTGGCGGGAGGTAGGATGGGCTCGGAGCCACGTGGTACAGCTGTAAATCTGCCCGTTATGCTCGATGCTCGTTGGGGTGGGTGGGGGGTGGTTATTTTTTTTGCTTTGCCCAAGGTTTCGAACACAAATTGATGAACAAGTTCGTTGTGTCGTTTTTGTGTGTGTCGCTCCAACTTTTAAATGGCAGCAGCAATTTCGAGTTGTGCGCCCCGCACCCCCGCCGCCAGAACAAACGTGAAAAGGGCAGAAAGAGAACGTGAACGCATTCTGCATGCAGTCTGCGACCTTGCTGATGAATATCGGCCCAGCACCCACAGTTAAAGAATCGCAGTGTGTGTTTCAGCGCACGATTGCATCGGCGAGTGCGGCATCCTCATGCTGCGCGCCTTTTGAGATCCAGTGATAAGAATCATGCGTGCGGGTTTTCTTCTTCATCATATTGTTCATCCCAGGTCTCCCTTGTCGTAAAAAAGATTCGTTGCCCCAATGGTCTCTCGAAAGAGCCATGAATAAAGACATACGAACTACATCGTATTCACACACACGCACGCGCGCACGTGCGCGCGCGGTCATTAAGTCGCATGGAACCATGCAGCACTGCTGTAAGTTAACCTGTGGCTCACCGTTTCCCCATTCGCTATTTCACTTCCAATTGTACGAACGCTTAAAACCACCGCATGCAAATGTTACGCGACAACGCGACAGCGCGTCGCGATTATACGCACGCCGCGCGGCGCTTCAGAGCCGCTCGAACGCACGCGCCTCCGTGCTGAAGGCGACGTCACGGGTCTCTAACATTTCAGACCCCAACCAACGACTTGTTTGGTGCCACGCGCGCGTCTCGGCGAAAACGAAAGCGAAACACCGGCCAGGGTTCGTGGCGCCTCTCCTGGAAAGCGGCCGCCGACGTTCCGGCGTCGTCGCCGATGAAGCGACGCCCGAGGGGGGTGGGGGGTGGGGTGGGGGGCTGGGGAGTGGTGTGGGGGGGGTGGGGGGTGGGCTGCCGGCGTGACCGCCGCGCGCTCCGCGGTGCTCGCCCGTCATCGCGCCGTTGTGTTGAACTTCTTTCGCGCCGCACGTGTGTGTATGTTGAACTTCTTTCGCGCCGGACGTGCGTGGATGTTGAACTTCTTTCGCGCCGTACGTGTGTTACACTTCCTTCGCGCCATGCGTATGTTGAACTTATTTTGCACTGAATAACCGTTTAACTTTTTTCGCACCGTATGTATGTTGAACTTATTTCGCGCCGTACGTAGCCAACCGTGCTAATCAGAGGTGCGGGGGAAGGGCAACAAACCAAACGCAAAAAGAAGTTCTAAAGAAACGAGTTTTTAATCGAGGTTTAAAATTTGCACAGCTCCAGTGGCTTCCTGATATCGGAAGAGCTTTCCAGACGGCCGCAGAAGCGCATCTGAAAGCGCCACGCGATGCGGTGACCGCCGCCTTTGTTCGATGGTTTCGCCAAAAATCCGCTGTTTGCTGCGAGGACGACCACGAGAAGTCCGCGTGATGATGGTTTACGCTCCTTGACGAGACCAGCAAAGGTATTGGGTTTCAAGCCGAAGAAGGTTGGACACAGAGAGCAAAGTATCATTACCTCGGCACCCACCCCTCCAGCACAGACTGCAACACGTGTTGGTACATGTCCAGACTGCAGAGTAAATATTTTCTGGTAAACGAATTACGTTAACTAAAACAAAAACAATAAAGGAGTAATGTGTTTTTTGTCTTGTTTCAAACAAGTAGCGTCAGAGTCGGCGCGGCGTTGCTAGATTGAAGAGTTTTACGAGACCAAGCCAGTCATCTCACTGCGAGCCAAGCCTCCTCTGTAAAAGAAGCACATTGTTTAGTTGAAAGAATAAAAAAAACTTCGAATAAAAAGAGACCGCAACTGGGGGGGGCATAATTCATTCCGAAAGCATCGGGCGGTGAAAACCCTTTCCGATAAACACATCCCTGTATTTTATGATTAAGTGACAGTAAATATTAGTGCCCTCCCCCCACCCACCAATGTTGAGGAAGCTTTTATTATTTTTATAACATGTATTTAAAGTTACGTTCGTTCATCGTTCGTGCGAGTAAATCAACGCACGGGGGATGGTTTAAAGTTCATAATTATATATTTGCACAGCAGCATTGGCCAGCCCGGCCATCTGTATCCCACATGGCACGCGCCTCTTAGCGCCTCCCCGGTGTGTAAATATTACCCTGACAGTGATTCGATATATTCGAGAGAGAGAGAGAAAAAAAACGGCACTGCGAGCGAGATGTTACATTACGGTTGGGGAATGCTTGACGATAGACGTGGATTTAAAAAGGTGCACGTGAAATTGATTGCATTGTCATTCCACTCTCTCGTTTATTTACCCAGGAAAGCCTAGCTGAGTCTCAAGACGATTGCAAAAAAAAGGTTTCTTCTGCGTTGAAATGTTTGTCCAAACTCAAAATAGCAGGTGCCCAAAAGCCTTTTACATTTAACTTCTCAATTTTGAGATGGCCAGGATATATCTGGTATCCAGTTCGTTGGTCCGGTCCCGACCCTGCAGCCTGTAGATTTGGAGTTTGATGATCTCCGTGTGGTAGCGTGGATATTTTCTCCGGGTACTCGGGTTTTTCCCTCCACATCCAGAAACATGAGTTTAGAGCATTTGGGTGCTCTACATTTCCAAATGATAGGAAGCTTCGTTGAGATATCATTTGCGGCCAGGACGCTTCTAAAAGAGCTATATAGCTCAGTACTTGGTAGATTTAAATAAAAAGTTCAGTTTATATCTCATTCAGTGGAGTAGGTTGACTTGGGTCCTGGTACAAGGAACGAAATGCAGCTCCATGTCCCACGGTGCAGTTGCACCCTCCTGCGCACTCGAGAGCTCACGCGACTCATCTGACTCGCTAAAATCTGCAGGACTCTCGGTTGTGAAATTATAAGTTCGGGTTTGGTCCAAAAAAAAAAAGAAGCCACATTTTACGCGACGAACTTCTTTTGAAATGGTCTTCGTCCCCAATGAATCCAAGGACACGTGGTGCAGGGATGTGCGCTGAGGAGGCATGCGGACATGGAAGTGTCATCTTCAAGGTGGTTGGGAAATGGGCTAAGAGGGATTCGACGAAGGGACAGCCCGTGCGAGTTAGCAGTGCGGGTGCACGAGGTCTTAATGGATAACTCGCATGCCAGCGTTAACTAAACACATCAGCTGGGAAGAAATTAATCCGTGTAAACACAATCATTAGAACATCATAAATTAGGCCTTGAAAGTAAGTCAAATGAATTGTGTTAAAAGACTTGTTTAATACTTTTCAAGGCAGAGTGGAATTATTTTGACTTTAAGTGGTCACTGTTAGAGCATAGATGTTTGGTATTTATTGTACTAAACCTAATATGTATTTTAACTTGTTTCAGAAAGACAAGGATAATGCAAGCATGATGTCTAACAGTAATAACAAATGAAATAGCATTCGTGCAAATGTTTACGTTTCATTTGGGTTCCATCGGAAAGGCAATTTCAGACCTGTAATAAATTACAATTCACATGGGGATGTTTTTTTACATAACACCAGAATCAACATGCACTTTGCTTTAGCACAAAAGCACCGCAGCGGTTGTAGGGTTTAATTACGCTTCAATATCCTCTACTTAAAAAAAAATACCCAATCAAATTAAACAGCACGTATGAAATTCTATTGACACAGTTCCGCACAATGGTTTTGACAACTGAAATATAACAGTCATCACGTGAAACGAAAACAATCAAAACAGCGCTTTGTCGATCCACTGCTGGATGTGCTCTGTGTGCTGTAGTTATGGAGGCTGCCTGACCATACTTCACTGTGATCATCAGTGCGGGTTGGAGATGGTGGAGGGATACCAAGGTTCGGTTCATAAATCACGTGGCACTGATAATAGTAGACAGTGCGCTAACCACTGTACCACCGCTTCCCATATGTAATGCAGTTGTGTCACGCATTCTGTGTCAAGTTAATGAGAACAAAACATTACGTCTCAATGGAAGAATCTGTTATTTCATTCCTACTTTTAACATTTAACCGCTGGGGACAACGCGCTTTAAACCCAGCGATGGCTAACATATCCTTCATCCAGCAGTGGATTGACAAAGGCCTGTAATTATGATGCAAACATTTACACAACTGCATGAATGAAGTATGATTTAACAACAACAAAAAGTATGCTGCTTGGATATTTTGCCAATTCCTCATCTTCCCTGGCGAGATGTTAACAAGAGGTCGTGGGTTCGATCCAGACTCCGACGCCTGCATATTTGGAGTTTGCGTGTTCTCCCCGAATTTTTCTCCGGGTCCTGCGGTTTTCCCCAACACATGTAGACACGTGCGTTTCGAGTACTTGGCTTATCACATTTCTACGTGACAAGACACTTCATTGGGCTATCATTTGTGGTCGGGACGTTTTTGAACAGGTACTATAAAGCTCAGTGGGCCTCACGTCGTAAAATAAAAAAATACTAGTTTACTATATTTGCGTCACCTAAGTATCCCTACACACCGCTCGTCATCCACCACTCATTACGATCCTCTTGCCACACGGTTCCAGGACACAACAGGGGTCATCCTTGTGCTGCATTAGTGGTCTCGGCAAAAGCAGAATGACGGAGAGGACATTCAAACCGTGCATCTAAATCAGCTCCAGCCTCCTGCAAATCACGTGACCTGCATGTGCCCCCCCCGCACTCTGAATCTCTCCCCTCTCTCATCCCCGCCCACTGTGAAAACAGACGCCGCTCCTTCATCCGTACAGCAGCGACGAAGGCCTCGTGTCGCCTCTCCCTATCCTCGTCTCTCCTGACCATTTTCTCCTGTCCCTCTGTTCCTTTACCATGCTTTCTCTTCTCTGTTCCCATTCCGTTTTTCCTTCTCCCACACCATTATATCATTGACTCTACTTAACCTTATCGCGGTGCACCATGGGTGAAACGTTGTGAGTGCCAATAGCTAAGTAGCAGTAGGGTACTGGCGATGATGATGACACACATCCTTCAATACGTCAATAGCAGCCAGATGTCGATGATGATAACACAAATATCAATGTATCCATAAATACGAGTCTCCAATGAGTCACCACAACCAACCAGTCACTCCAGGTCAGGCCACACGCTCTAAGAACGCCAATAAATTTCGAAAGGGAGTTTTCTTTGCTCATTTTTGGAGGGACAGCTCAAATCTTGTTGTACCACGTTCTATTTTCAAGTTATAAGAAAAATTGACAAACATCATCCAACAAATCAATTCTCGCCCAATGATGCTGGATGTAATAACCAGCCAAACGTCGTACTCAAAAAACTGTAAATGTTGTGGATTCACTCTTCAACACAGCAGTGGGCGAAAGTAGTGAACTATTTGTCTTTTTTCAACGTGACATTTTTTTGCTGTTTGGCCGTGTCGGGTGGTGGAGGGTTACAACACATCTATAAATAACGCGATCTAACCCAAACACGTTTATCATGGACCTATATGAGTTATTGAACGCGCTGTTTTGTTAGGGTGTGATAGTTTATCGTGGAATAAAAGATACTAAACTTCCCTTTGTTTCAGATAGTTCCTCTGCCCTGCCCTCAACTTCTACCCATCATTATTTACATCACCTTTAGAAGACCGTCTTAATAATACACCTACAAATAATGCGGAAACACCCAACCCTCGTAGCCTATACAGGATAGTGGGGCAAGTGCCATTATCAAGGACCTATAAAAGCCTGTATGGCTTTTTTAGAATAGAATGGCCAGGATCACGCCCGGCCGCCTTTGTCTCCCCAATCATTGACATTGACACGCTGCACCAGATGCTCATTTAAGGAGGAGTCGATCTAGGCGAGACCCAGTACTGGTTCCTAGCTGAGCGATAAAATCTACGAGCAGGTCGCTTGAAAGTAGAGTCCGTCTTAGCTGCAAGCAACCGGTTGTACATACGCAATTCAATTGCATGCAACCAAGTCACTCAACTGACGGCTCAAGTGTGGACCTAGCCTTAAGAGTCGTGAAGAGCAGGGCCCGACCTCGGGGTGGGGGGCGGGGGGGCAGTGAATCCACCAGCACGCGTTAAGGGTGTCGTGGAAACGAGACGCCACCCGACCCGCTCCAATATTTGATCAGTAGCGCTTGGGCGGAGAAGTAGCCCTCCTGGTGTGTTAGGGGAGGAAGGGGTTGGGAGGGAGGATGAGAGGGATGGATGGATGGACGGAGAGAGAGGAGCAAGCTCCTCGGGGTTTGGGAGTGGGGGGGAAGTAGTGGTGGGGGGGAGGGATGTACCTCGGGTGAGTCATTAGCAGCGCGATGCTATCTCGCGCCGTGTTGTAACACAATCCGGGGATTTATCTCGGTATCTCCGAGCCGGTCGTGGTCATTGCACGTGTCGCCGAGCCGAACGGACGAGTAGGAAAAACAAAAAAACACCAGCCCGACGGGATCCATCACGCCGACGTCCCCCGCTCTCAAGACAGCGGCGTAATTGATCGGCTCTCATCGTCGGTGGCTTCCGAGGCTGCAGGAGGAAACAAAATGGTTGTGAACACCGTGCGGCAAAATCACGGGTACGGGCATATTGCGTGAGATGTTAACTACCTCGCCTGGTACGCAGGAGGTCGTGGGTTTGATCTCGACCCTGACGCCTGCTGTGTATTTGAAGTTTGGATATTATTTCTCCGTGGACGCTTGGACTTTTCTCCGGCTCCACCGGTTTTCAAATCCACATTTAGAATCAACATCGCGCGTTTTGAGTATTTGGCTGCTATCCATTTCCACGTGATAAGCCACTTCGTTGGGCTATCACTTGTGACCAGCTCACTTCTGAAGAACAGCTTAGTGGGCCTTCCCTGGTTAAATAAAAAAAAAATGTTTTAGCTCATCATTACAGGTAAAGTCTAATAATTATGACAACGGCATGCTGCCACTGCACATCATTGTTAACAGCAAGACTGGACTCGCGAGCCAGATGTAGTCTAAGGTTTTAAATTCACGGCGCGGCAGTTGAGCCAATGGGCGACTTTCTAGAATTGCCCCCAGCCTCTGTCCCACCCTATACTAGACGTCTGGCCACCGTGCAAGAGGAAGCCAACAGTATCAGCTCTCTCGATAGGAGCCACTCTCGGTAGCAAGTGGCATGCGCAAAGCAGCAACTTTTACTTCAATGATATTTGTGCTTTGTATAACACAATGAAAGCTGGAGTCTCAAGACTCAATTTCAGGGGGTGGGGGGGGTCTTGCTACATTCGTGTGTTGGGTCGATTCCATGAAAGCGCCACTGGGTCCGTGTGCTCGGAAAAACTAACGCCGCCTACGAATGGGTGACGCGTAGCGCTGGCCATAGTCCTGGTCACCCCGCTGCCCCAGGCCTACAACACCTGGCAAGCCCTGGTGGTCAATCGTCCAAGTGATGAGCAGGCTCAATCCTGCTGCTGCAGTGCTTCCGAGGGCGGACAATCTCATGATCGAAGGCAGATCATGAGATTGAAGATGTAGTTTTAGATTTGTTATCCACTCAATTGTCTGTTCACTTTTTACATTTTAGTTATCGTGATAACATTCAACGTTTGTTTTCAGGCTCTATCAACTTGGCACACTTTGGCTGTACCCTTGTAAAATATGACTCCACGTGATATTGAAAACCTGTTCTTAACAGCAGTCGGCGAATTCAAAAAAGCATGAACACAATTAGAAAGAGCACCAACTTAGTAAGTACTGGATAAACGGCAGGCCTTATATCTCACTCATTCCGGAACGAATCTAGGCTGGCTTGGAGTAGGAATTGTCTGCGTTGAAGGCACTACCCCACGAGAGCAGAGTCTATGGCTCTACATAATATGAATTATATAAATATTATAACCGAAGCAACTATAATCTTATGCACGATTTGAGCACAAAACTGAGGCGGGGAACAGCGTTCAGGACTGGTCCCGGATGACGTTGAGCGCTGTGCTTGAAAACATCAAAGCTGTCTGGCAAAAAAGTACTCGTTTTGCCTAAAGACCATCTACTCTGAGCTCAGATAGAATAATAATACAAAGAATCCCACCTCAAGTCGAGATCTGCTGCAGATAGTTGTCACACCCCGAGCAATGTGATCACTCAAGTGGCCCCTTGAGTTATCTGTAACAATTAAGACGTCCTCCCCGCACACTCAATTGCTCTTGAAAAACCGGATATTTGAAGCTGATTGACTGATAGGGGCGCACACACCGACGATTAATTTGCGGGATGCAGTCAGTCGGCCTGCCGTATTCTCCGGAAGAGACGACGCACTTTTTCCTCTCCCGTATTTTCAAAGTGAAAAAATTTTGTTTAGAGTGCGTCTTATACACCGGTGTTTGTCTTTGACCGGACTTAGCACGGTTGGCTACGTACGATGCGAAAGAAGTTCAACGCGCACACAATATTCTATTGACACACGCTTGTGGGGGCGTCTTAAGATCTTTCCCGAGTGCCTGATAGTTGGAAGAATACGGGACAATCGACTACTACTGCCGCTCCCGTTTTCATTACAGAGGCCGTTTGCATGCAACGGTGGATTAAAGGCTTGCTCTAAATATTCAAATAAATTGTAGTTGTACTTAACGTATAATATGCTGGTTGAAGAGCATTAATGTCGTAAGTATGTGCTTGCATGTACGCGTAATGTGTGCCATATGGATTGAACGTCCGAGTATTATCTACGTTACTTTATTATTTAGATGCACATTTATAAACATCGCAAATAATAACGCGAAACTACATTTAAAATAATCGCGACTGGAATATCACATGGCCAAATCACCCGAAGTGCATCCGATCTCGCCAGGTCTCGCAAGGTCAGCAGGGTTATTTGAGCTTGGGGAGCGCTTGCTCCATTGAAGACAGGCAGCGTGAGCAAGGTTCGTCGTTGTACTATACTTCTATGCTCGCGTTGACCAGCGCGGTGATAACCCCCAGGGAATTCGAGAAGTCTTATCCAGCAGTGGCTTGACATCGAGGGGCTGTGTACGTGCCCATTGCTTACGGATACGATAGCTGACCTACACGTGATGTCAGGCTATGTTCAATGGCCCTATTATAAAGAATCATATACCGACACGTCGCCAGTTATTATTTTGTTGTATCTCTATTGGGGCAGTGTTATTGATGAATGTGTTTAGGTGTTTTTTTCCCGGTGGTTATTTGTACTGACGCAGCACTAACAACGCTATATCACAACAACTTGTTTTGTTCCGATTGCAAGGCAGTCTTGGAGAGAGGCATGGATGGATGGTGGGAGAGGTAGGATGGGAAAATAAAACCAAACGTGAGTTTTCTCTGCTTGGACCGTGTTAACGGAACATGTTTGCAACCTTTGGACGAAAAAAAACTCATTTAGGCGACACGCGCATTCGCTGGAAACAAAACAAAATCATTTTCGGTGCTCTGTGTAAAACGATGCGTCGGGTTTGTCTTATGAGTCATCTTCAAAAGATCCCAGCGTGCAGAACCCACGCACTCTCGGCTGCCAGGAGGACAAGTAATGATGAATTGTCGTAACAATGTGCAACTCACTTTATCTGTAATGAGTGGGGGGGGGGTGATGTCCGCCGTACGCTAATTTACAGCTTCATGTCGGCCTTAATTTCTGTGCCAGCATTGTCGGGAGAGTGAGAGATAGCAGGGGTAAAAAACACACGTTGTGATGACATGTGGACCCAATTACGATGTTCTATTTATAGCAACTATGTGCGAGCGGTGGCGCAGTGTGGCTACGTGCAACTGTGCTGTGAGCCTACAAACCTGAGTTTGTTTCCCGGCTACGAACGACGAGCATCAGTGGAGAGTGACATCTGAACGGGTCCTGCCCCCCCCTCCCACCTTTCCGCTTCAACACTCCGCACCGACCAGCCTGGTGAAGTATGATCAAACAGCCCCTATGACCGCCACGGCATGGAGGAGCTCTTCAACCAACAGTGGATTGAATGACCCTAAATATTGTCTTATTTTTATTATTTTATTACTTCCCGTCTACGTGACTTTACCGAAAGAACCAAGAAGATACTGACGCTGTTCTATTACCGCATTGCCGTGTATTGGACACGAAAACGTGCTATATATGGCAGAACCGTTTTCTATTTAACTTTTACACTTTCCCATTTAATCTTAAATTCTGAAAGAAAGAAAGAAAGGAGTACACGTCTTGCCCCTGCGAAGCGAGAGTCGATAAGTGATACGTGGCCGATGAAACGTATACGGGAATGCATTGCAGGTGACCCCCCCCATTCCCTTTTCCACTCCCCTGCGTAGCCTTTGGGTAAAGGCAAGATAATGGTGATACGCCCGCTAACCACGCGCTCGTTTTAACTGTTACACGTGTTTACGTGACCCTGGGGTATGGGCCACTTTGCCCCAAAAGGATTGTAAAAGAGCATTTAGACAGACTCCTGGCAGAGACATCAACCATCTCCCTCTCTCTCTCTAAAGGCAGCTTTGCCTTGAATCGGCCACATGCCCTTACGACGTTATAAACAATGGGAGACGTAGGGCAGTGACGACGTATACGGTATCGGCGTTTGATTTACTGTAGTATTTAATATAACCAGGTAAATTGGCCATTGAGA
>CM025635.2:11241687-11272201 GCA_014621495.2 Entosphenus tridentatus | reverse complement strand
TACGTGACTTTACCGAAATAACCAAGAAGATGAATCCCTGCAGTCACGAAAGCTTTAAATCGAAATTTAACTGCACCTTAATACAAAAAAATGTTGAAAGCTTTCAAATGCTCAGTGACGCTTTCTAGATATATAATGATTTTTTAAATATATAATTTGAATTCACTCACAAAGCATTTTCCCATTTGCTCTTTTATTGGCAAATACAAACTCCTTAATTTGTGGAAAAGTAACTCGGCTGCGAACGATCTTCTCGCCGCCTTCTGATCCCAGAATGCAAGATCGAGCGCTGCGACACGTGCTTCAGCAAGAACTTCTGCACGCGTTGCCTCCCCGGCTCGTACCTCTACAAGGGGAACTGCTACGAGTCGTGTCCAGACGGCTTCTCCCCCACCAACCACACAATGGAGTGCGTGCCAATCGGTGAGTCACAAGCCAGTTACCCACAAACCAATTGATGAGTCACGCGCCACCTACCCACACACCGTGCAGTGCGTGCCGATCGGCGAGTTCCGCCGGAGGATATTCCCATACAAGGGCGACGTAGATTGAACGCCAGTTCAGGGCAGAAGGGGTAGAGAGGGGACATTCGAGGGCGGGATGGGAGGATGCGCTGGAGTGGGATGACGAGGACAGTGGATGTGAATGAGGGAAGGGGCACAGAATAGAATAGCACGGAGAGAGAAACATCTGAGCAGCCACGTGACGATGGGACGTTGGGCGTCCAAGAAGGACGACAATTACGGAGTGGAGCTTTGCCATCGAAATTTTGTAAGTGGGTGCCAAGCGGTTAATTCTAAAGCCATCGTCATGAACTGAGTAAGATGTCTGAGATCACTGCCTATGTCTAATGCTGAAATTAAGTGGCAAAAAATACTCGCTCAGCCCAAACATAAGTGGCTGCTTTTCCAAACAACGTTCCTGTTTGAATAAGTACAATTTATTTGATAAGAAGTTCTAAGTGCCTTCAGATATGGTTGCATTGGGACGCTATGTAAACTTTAATTGTATTGTTTGGGGAATTAACGTCGCACAGATAAGAGTATATATGTCCAGGCGAGGGATGTCAGTACAGCAGTTAATTATTAAATCTATCTGTGCAGAGCTTTGAATGTTTCTCCCCGCACTTGCTCCGTGGGTTTTCTCCTGTGCTTTGGGCTCCTTTCACACAACCACCCATGAACAGAATTTTCCAAGGCCTATTTTTGGTTCATAACAACTAAAATGACCAGCAATATACCAACCTTGGACATTGTCAAATGTGCAAATGGTCAGTCATAGAATAAGAGCAGAAACTACCGATTTGCTTTCAACTTTGTAACTATTGCTCTGTGCCGTGTAACACACTGGGACGTTTACTTACACGAAACACGACAGGGTCTTGTGGGTAAGTGTTAACATTTGCTGAAGATAGGCTCTGGAATTGGTCAAGCATACCAATTCTAGGACTCTCCTGAGAAGAGTCTTGAGAATATTGTCAGGCTTTCCCAGGTAAATATAAAGTGCGTTGCTGTTGTTATTGTTATTAACCCTTTCCCGTTCCGATGACGGACGTGTACGTCATCGGAACGGAACAGGAAGAAAAACTCAACTGTTCCACACACGTGTGGCACAGTTTGGCACCAGCTATCATAGAGTGCGGTTGTGTCACTACAGTTCTCTGCGGTGAGTAAAATGTCTTTAAAAACATTGGTGCTACGCCTCTCTGAATACAATTAACGGCGAGCCGCCCGCGCGTTCCGAGATTTCGGCGGTGGACGGGGACACCCCACCCTGCAACCTGCAGTCTTATCGGAACGCGAGAGGGTTTCGGTGCACGGCAAACACGTGGCAATGGCTGTCCTCTGTCCCACAGTGCATTGCGAGGTCTCCATGTGGGGGGAGTGGTCCCAGTGCACGAAGAATGGACGGCAGTGCGGGTTCAAGTGGGGGCGCCAGTGGCACGCGCGGCAGGTCGTCCGCTACCCCAGCAGCGGCGGGGGGCTCTGCCCCCCACTCCGGGAAGTGCGCAAGTGTCGTTCGCAGCATCGGACCTGCCCTGACGACGGTGAGTCGAAAGAGTGCGCGTTGGGGGGGGGGGGGGTTCGGACCAATAAGAAATGGGGCATATGTTCAGGTACGCGATAAAGGGGCGTGCGTTGTCGCACGTATGACGCCACCCCCCCCACCAGCGGACTTGAGGTGTTGGCGGATATGCAACAAGGTCAGCTGTGTAAATAATGTACAGCACCTAGTGCGCGTCACGACGGGTACGACTCTGCGCCAAGTAGGTTACGGTACAAAAATAAATCACAAATCGTTTTGAAATGCGGGGAAATACTTTGCCGGGACATGAAAAGTCAGCGAATAATATGCAAGATTAACCATACATTGCTGTTTCCGAAAAATTGTCAAGAGACAATAATCGTTGCCCCACGAGCAAATTCTGCACTGGGTGAGGGTGGTTGATTGGTGAGGGCAATTGTGTGATGGTTGAAATGTATGGTGTTGACTGTACTACGACACAAGGCTGCCTCCAGCAAGTTGGTAAAATGCTACTCAAATAATGTATTTTTCAGCAATTGTATTTTCACGTTTTCGGAAAGATTTTATTTTCAATGTCACTATGGGGTGGTCAGGTTATGGCAGTGCAACAACAGATTATTGTATCTATCTGTGCGGAGCTTTGAGTGTTGCCACGCTCTGGGTTTTTTCCACATGGTCGTTTGGGCTTCACCCACATTAAGCCAAACACTCGTGATAGCAATCGGCCAAAAGTTCCAATTGCACAGAATCCCCCGGGAAAAGTGAGGTTTTCCAGGATGAATAAAGGGCATTGATACTTCTCCTTGCACAAGCTTCGAGTAATGGTGGCTTGCCTAGGACCGAATCACCCGAGAAGCCAAGCAGGCACCAGGTGTGGTAGTGCGTGAATGTGTGGCCACCATGCGTAAGACGAGTCGTAGCGACGTGGTGGGCAGCAGAGGAAGGTGCGACAAAGCCCATTGTTGTGCTGTACCTCTATGCTCCGGCGTCTATGTTTCCTCACCTTCACCAGGCCTGACCCTGACGTGCGTGGAAGAAACATGGTCAAACAACCGTCGCGAGGCGCACACGGCCTTGTGAGAGGCTCACATCGGGCAGTCGATCGGCAAAGGGGGGCCCCCGCTCACGTGCACAATGGCGACATTCGCGACGATCGGCGTGCGAGTGTGGATATGTGGTGTGTCGAGGTGAAGTGTGTTTGTGTGTGTGGAGTTGGATCGGGCACCCGAAGACAATGTGATGACTCGCATCATGGGACCTCCCTTGCCAGTGTCAAAATATAAGAAAAGGTTTTACCAGAAAGGGTGAAACCTATTCTTATAAAGCGATGACTCGCGTTTCACGCAGCGCATCGTGCGATTCTTCCGCTGATTCATAGAAGGTAAAGGCGCAGCCCTGCAAGTGCTCACTCGCGCCGCTGCTGACTAACGGGCCTCCACTAGAGGAGTGCAGCTCTCTCGAGTGCTCCTCTGGAGTGTAATTTGGCCTACTCTTCCTCGCGGGTCATACGTCTTGGAAGAGGTGGGAATCACCATATTGTACCTATCTATACCTGACCTTCCCATTGTCTAACCGTGCAGTAGTCAGTATAACACGTAGGATTTCGCGACCAATATTATCCATAATAAAGGGTTTTGTTTACATGAAAACCCTTACTAATTAGCTGTGTTAGTTGGTGGCGGGTTTAACGACGCATTTATATTTGCCAGATCTAACCCAAAAAACCTTTGTTATTGGAGTACTCATGTCGCTGGGTGGACAGGAGGAATTTCAGAAAAATAGGGGGCCTCTACATTGCGAGTCAACCATGCTAAGCATTTCACCACTTGAGCAGCAGCATCCCGAAGTATAGCAGGCTGGTCACACAATGAGGAAGTTGGTTTTGTTAGGATTACAGCTGTGTAGCCCGTTTGAAGGAGGGCACTAACATGACAAAGCCTGCTCAAGGCACTTTGGCAAATATCAAATTCCATTGAACATAGAAAAATAAATGTTTTCAAATTAACTGTGGTTTATAATCCGAATGCAAAAACATTGGTTCGTGAATTCTGAGAAATTTCAGTCTGCTATTTTTCAACTCTTACCCGTGCCAATATATTATCCCTAGGAATAACTGAACAGAGCTACCAAAAATGTCCTGTATGCATTCGAAGCACAGAACATTACCTCTTCCAAAGCAGTAAAAAGGCTTGTCTTCTATATGTACAAGTTATCTTGGCTAAGTTAATAATGCCTAAAGAGTATGTGATTATACTTAATCTCTTTTATTGAGGGTTATGAGCTTTGGTGGCAGAGAAAATCCTTAAAATCCAACATATTTTTCTTTCCCACATTCCTCTCGCATTGTTGGACCCAAGTCTATTACTCTGGTGCGTGGGTCAGGCCTGTGTGTGCATGTGTATACTTTAATCAAAACAACATTTCTACACGATTTATTGTTCCTGCATGGTAGAGGAATGAACTCCAAAACATTGTACATCCGGATTATTTTAATTATAAATCAAGTACATGTATACATCATGTACACAATGATGCAATGTCTGGCTTAAGTGATTGCTGTAACTTATCATGATGGTGCAGAAAGGCTAGAAAGATGGATTTTGGAAAAAGTATATCGGCTTATATCCAAGGGGATGCGGGAAATTATACTTTGGGCCCTCAGAGAATTATGATCCAGAGGTTAAATTAATATCACTCACAGGGTAGCACCAGCTTAAAATGTCATGTTACTTTAAGTCCCGTGCTAAACACTTAAAAATTAACCCGTAAAAACAAAGTTTTTCACTATAAATCCTTTATATGCGTGGCGGCTAGAGTCCTCTCGTCCTCTGGCTTGAGATGGCTGCCACCTATGGGTCAGATGATTGCCTGCCACCATTAAGCAATTGGTAATTAAATATAAAGAAATTTGCCTAACAAGTGTAAAATTTTGGAAAACATTTTTCAGGAAAATGCATTGTCACGCACAACGAGTCTGTGTGCAAAATGTCAGCTCGATTGGATCACGGGAAGTGGGTTAAAAAACGACCGAAAGATTTGCACAGTCGTAAGCGCGCAAGCAAGCAAGCAAGTGAACTTAATATAAAGGATTTAAAAATACACGATCCCCATCATCTGTTAACCAAGTAATATACCTCACGTGGAGTCTGACACGTTGATTGAAAGCCGGCAATGCCGACTACGTCATTTGTTTCGTAATTCTGGATCAATAATTTATGCTAGTGCCATCACACAGTGCAATGAATTACCAATTCTAAATCTGAACAGAAACTGGGAGCACCACATTTTCGCTCTGCAAAAACTGCACAAATCGGTACTCAAACTTAAGCATTGTCTGGAAGAATTCTTGATGAAAAAAGTCCATACTTTCAAGACATCTGCTGACATTGAGTCGTGCAATACTACACATACCCACCCTAGCAAACAATTTGGAGCTAACACTTTCCAGATTGCTCCATTTCACCGTAACATTGCACGTTTCCATGTTCGTGTATGCATCTTTGTTTAAGTTTCTTACACTGTTTTATTGCACAGAGTGCACTGTGGCTATGTAAACATATGTCGGTTTTAAAACGTGGTCAGACCTGACCAGAGAACATGGGCACACCGCCAAAGTGTAAGTGCCCTATCAGACTTTACCCTCTGCAGCAATTTCGTTTGCTGAGACGTTCACATGTGTGGCACGGTTAACCCCTCCGAGCTAAACCGCGAAGAACATCGATCGTGTGAGTGAAAGTGACACATTTCACCGTACGACATTTCACCGGAGGTGCTCAAGAGCTCGTAAGAGTAAATCCTTGCCCCGAACCGCCGCGCTCCGCTCCGTCTCGCAACCTTTTCGCTTCCCCCCTCCCTCCCTCCCCCGGCCACCTCCCGACCCCCACAGACAACTCACGCCACGGGCGGCGTGGCAAGAAGAGGAAGAACAAGCACAGGAGGCCGGGCGCCGCGAGGGGGCCCCAGGCCGCGCGCGTCCGGGACAAGCCGGCGGCACGGCAGCAGCGCACGGAGCGCACGCCGGCGGGATCCGTGTGACAACGGCGGCGCTCCTTCTCGTCCCGTCCCGTCACTACTAATTCCCCCCCCTCCCAACCCCCAACTTCTCCGCTTCGCGACTGAACGAGCGACGCTCCCTGCTTGTTGGCGCTTTTGCTCCGAGCGGAACTCTTTAACGGCCAACGACGAGGAGGCCCTTCGCCGCCGCGTTATTTAAGGAACGTTTTTGCTGAAGAAAGAAAATCTTGCTGGGGGGGTTGGAAAAACACTCGTCGAGAGAGATGGGGGGGCAAAGGTTGTTTTTTCCACCACTGTTTCGTTTTTATTTCGTCGCTGACATCGTCGCTGACATCGTAGTCGTCTTTTGTTTGTATTGCCCCCCCTCCACCACCCCCGTCGCAATTATCGCCAGAGGATCGTCCGTCCCTCCGAGGAAGCTTCGTTGCTTGCGAGTATCATTAACCTCAGTCCGCTCAAGGCACACGCGGCGCTCCACTTTCCTCGACAGAAGAGAGCCGTGGGACTACGTCGACTGATCGCGAACGAATGTTCAAAGCTCTTAGAAGAAAGTCAGAACGTTCTCTGCAAATGCGCAAAGAACTCTAAAGCAGCGCTGTGGTTTTTGTATCATTATTTTGTCGTACGTTTAAACGCTGTGCAGGATGTAGGAGACCCCAGAAAGCACTGTTCGCTTTGAATGAAGTACTGTACTGTAACCCTAATGAGGCACGTTCATGCTTAGATGTGTATACTTGTACATTGCAATATTCTAGCCTTTGAATGTTAACTTTGTAGTTAAATTGACAGTATGTTAAACAAACAAAAAAAATCATCGTAAACTAAATTATTGCTTGACAGTACAGATCTAACGTTAGCCCCCAGCTTGTCAAATGCATTTTGTTGCTTTGATCGATGGTGCGACTGTTTTGACTGTGTTATTTACGGCATCGCACAGGGATATGGGCGATGAGTCAAAGGTGGTTTGGTTGTGCCAGTAAAGGGTTGTATTTCGCAAATCATAACAAGGTAACCGCAAGCATTGGTATCAAAAACTAAAATAAATAAGTACACGACTCATTTAGCTGTATACAGTGTAATGCTATTGTGAGATTAATGTTGAATTTTTATTGTACATCCCTATTTAAATTTGTAAATAAGTTTTTTTTATATCTTATACATGAACAAAACGCATTGCAAGATATTAAAAGTAATATCACAATTTAGTATCATGTGGTATTGAGATTATGCATATTTCAATGTCTATTTAAACAAAAAGCAAAGCAAAAAAAATGTCGTGAACACAGTCAATCTGTTTTCTCAACCAACCGGGCGCCGATACACGACAGGTTTTGCAACATTTTCTACACAAAAGCTGTGGCCTTCGAAGTTCACGTGAACCCAACGCTATGCAATCCTCTGACAATCGCGGTGGCTTTGTTACTGGAGCGTGGAGAATATTTGCAAACCTTGTCACGGATCACCCAGATATATTTTTTTTCTTCCTAACACACAAAGAGCATAATCGGTGCGGGTGACATTTTTTATTCCGTTGAATTTCACCAAAGTCATGTTGAAATGGGCCTTTTGTCTAGATGCCAATTATATCTACTGCCATTGACAGCTTGTGTTGCCACTCATTCACGTCAAACGGTCTGAAACATCTACTTCAGTGTGCCTCAGACACATTTGCAGATACTGCTGCATGGACGGTAACTGCGGTGGGTGTACAGGATGAGTGATTGGTACCTAATGGGGTTCGACTCATCGTGTTATTGGCTGATACAGGGACTCCTCTACTTACGAACGAGTTAGATACCAGAGGTCTGTTCGTAAGTCGATTTGTTTGTAAGTCCAACATTACTCCTGTCGATTCTAAACATGCACAGCATGGACACTAAACACGGGGATGGCTTTAAAAGTTGTATAATCTCATGTAGATGCAGATGCCACTGGTTCTTCATGTTCTGCACATGGAGATGTCACCACCGCCATCTATTTCGTGGCGGTTGAACTTACGACTCTCGGTCCAAACAAGCAACTGGACATACGGACAGGCTTCTTCGTATCTCTGAAAGTTCGTAAGCCGAATGTTCGTACGTAAAGAGTCGCTGTACATTCATTCATATAACGCTGACTTTAAAGGGAAAAGAAACATACAATAGGTGACATTTGATGGACAATGGATCTTTTTCACAGGGTATGAATGATGCCTTCATAGCACATACATGATGCTTAATAAGTAGGGCCATTATATTTTTCATTTTAAAGCAGTGTTATGGACGAATGCGTGGAAGTGTTTTGTTATTTGTGCTTGCGCACAGCTTGCCAACGCAGAAATCAGCACCAAAGCAGCATAACCAAATAATTCGTCCACTGGGTGATAGCAATGTGGATCACTCCCTGTCTTGGGCAGTAGATGGCAGTCTCTGGAACGAATTTCCTGCCCACCTCTTGGACATGTCCAATGGCTCCATTCCCCATCCCCCTCTTCCAGCCACAAAACGACGGCAGCTCTCACATCAAATCAATAAATGCATAAAGGGGGTTGAACGGCCATACGCCCGAAGTGGAACTGCTGATAACCTCCCCCACCCCGCTGTGCTACGCTGCTTGACGGCGTTGTGAAATCCCTTCGGCCAAAGTGTGTCTCGCCACGTGCTGTGGGTCAAGCTGATTTCCTACTCGAATGCATATTGATGCGGTCTCCCCTTTACAGCCAAGCCAGTGGTGGAATTTCCATATTCACGGTGGGGGGGGGGGGGGGTCTATCCGCAGTACAACCACCGTTGACTTGCCAATTTTATCGACCCCCCGGTGTTATGATGGGCTGGATACAAACCCCCTGACCGGGATTTGAACTTTGCCAACCTTGCCGCTGCCAAGCTGCTCGAGCTCTTACACTGAGACACGTGGACGTGCTGGGTGCCGTGCGCTGATTGGAGGCGGGCGGGTGAGATGACGCCATTGAGATGACGCCATTGAGATGACGCCATTGTGGCCATTGTGGCGTTATCTCAACAACAACCGCCGTTCTCCACCAAGTGGCGGTGATGCCACTACGGCGCTTGCGCCAGGCTAGGTGTACCTTGTGAGCAGTGTCGGGCCGTGTATTTTACACTGAGGCCCGCAATTAAACCACCTTCGAATAACCTCACCATGACACTAGGGCTATAGGCTGTCATTCGACGTAACCATCCCATATTCACAGTGACGGTAACCTTTATCGAGTGGAATAAAGTGATTTAACACGAGGCTCAACACCTATGAGAGTTACAATACACTAATTGCAGAGACGTGAATACATGGTGACTGAAACCATCAAGGATGTACCACTATTACGCAATATGACAGGATGCTGCATCACAAATAGACATCACATTGCCCAAATCAATGTCATTACCAAAGAAACCAGAAGAAACTCACAACAACCAGTCACATTTACTCATACGACCATCAAGCAAGCAGAAATGCCGTAGAACACAAATAACACAATCAGGATTCAACAGGCTTCCCCACAAAAACAAATCTCGAGTACATCTAAAAATCTAAACGTCACGGAAGAAAGTTTAAATAAATCTTAGATGATGCCACATTACGTGCTAGCCAGTTTTACTTCAGTTAGCTAACTGTCCCTCTGATCACGCCACACGAACAAGGCTAACGCAGGCGGCTAGGCCAGCTAGAAGGCTCCGGCGTGTCAAAGAATACGCCCAACATGACAGACTCGAAATCTGATTGGTTAAAGAAAATGACGATCAACAACATCGTCTCCATTTGCTTCAACAGGAGAGGGGATTCACTCGACATTCTGAAGGCCTCAGGGTAGATTTTTTACCCGGAGACAGCACAGGTGGAAAATCCGATTGTATAAAAGCTCTAATTTATATGAGCTGCACTGGAAGCAGCGCAACTGAGGGAGAAAGTAGCAGTGAAATGACGTTAATAGACTGATGAGAACTAACTTTGTAAAATACATATAGCATTATTGAAAGTGTATATAAAATTATAAAAATATAATTGTCTGATTCTGACAATCTCAAGGCCAGCAGAGAAGGCCTTGCTGGCCCTGACGGTCCGCATCTGCTTGTGAGGCGTTATCACAAACAACAAAAATGCCCCGTGTAGCCTTAACCTACTGTTCAGGCAAGTGCTGTTAGCGAGCACCTATGAAGTCCGGCACGGTATACTCGGGGATGGATGGTCAGCACCACTCCCGACCGCCTTTGGCTCCCCAGTGGCGATGTTTACACACCGCATCAAGTACTTATTTGCATCTGAGTCAACCGTGGGGAGGCCCATGACCGGTTCAGATAATCGCCACCCAGCGGTTCGTAGCGCAGCACGCTAACCACTACACTTACCGCTCCCCATTGTTATCACAGCCACAGTTAGGCCTCGGCAAGGTAAGGTAATTGTGCCCTTTTTACCGGGTAAAAGGGTAAAGGTAAAGGGTAAAGGTGTCGACATGCCAAGGGGTAAGGGTAAAGGGTAGGGTAAAAGGTAGGCTCGTTGCTTTTTACCTTTTACCTTACCTGCTAAAGGGTAAAAGGTAGGGTAGAGTGATTGTATTGTGGTAAGGTAAAAGGTAGGGTAAAGGTAGGCTCGTTGTTTTTACACTTTTACCTTACCTTGCCGAGGCCTAGCCACAGTGGCACACCCAGCCCCAATTCCTCCCACACCCACGAACAGAGTCCACTGGTGTCCACTAACAGCTCCCTGTGCAAGGAAACAACACCCAGACGAGTTTGCAATGCCTCACCACCCTTCCTCCCAGCCCTCACGCCGACACTTATGTCCCATGTAGGGTTGCCACCTCAAAGGTACAAATAAAAATACACAATACCAGAAGAGGGAGAGAACTACACTCACAAATGCACCATCTCGAGTGCGAGTGGTGTATTGTTTACACAACACTGGGGCATTTAATGACGTACATATTTGGCAGGACACTTACCGCAAAAAAAAAAAGATGACGATCCCGGGAAAACCAGGACAGGTGGCAACTCTAGTCGCATGAGGCCACCCTTCTTCCAGGTCACCTTCATTTCTCCCCACCCAATGTCACCCCCCCGCCCGCCCTACCCCCTCTGGTATTGTTAGGATACTCTTCTTCCCATGCTATCTCCTGGTCCTTCTGTACCTCGGGTGGCATCCTTAACTGCCCCCCTTACCAACCTCGCATGGCGCTGCCTCTCTCTCGTGCTCGACTCCCCACCCCCCCCCCCCCCCGTAGGAAATGGGTCACAGGCCCATTCCAGCCCATTAATCCGGAGGAATTTTGGTGGGAAAATTAACAACAGCTGGCGATATATATATATAAAACTCCCGCAGCTATATTTTTGCGGGTCTTTTCAGTTATAAATAACACGAAAAGAAAAAAAATCTACAAACGCAAACCTTTTTGGGGGGGGGGGGGGGGGGAATGCGTAGCTAACAATTGCGGTATTTGAACAACATGCGAAATGCATGATTAGTTAATTTGCTATCAAAACAACGCATGGCCTTTCAGAGAATGTCTTTAAAACCAATGATATATTGTTTGCCCAAAACATGTATTTTAAGTTAAAAGTGATTGAAACCACAGATGGGGTGGAGTAATGCATACAAATTGTGCTTTTCAGTCATGTGAATAGTCGGTATATGGAAGATAACATTGTGACTATTGCACCTGGAATGTTTAGTAATGTTCTAAATAGAGGGCTCCACGGCAAAATGACCAACAACAGAAACAACCAGATTTAGGAAATTGCGGTAAAATTTGGAAAGAATTTTGATTTTGGTATAGCTAGGATTATGGTTAGATTAAAAGTGAATTCATTACTTTAAACATGGAGATTATGTGACCACTAAAAACTTTACGAAGGTCGCAAAGCTGTTTTCAAGACAATTTACAAACAAAACAAACCTCATGTACAACTGGTTTGATAATTAAAATAATTGACTGCCGGAGGGACACAACTGAAAACATATCAGAATACAGATACATATATAGACGCACACACGCACGCGCGTGTGTGCGTCTAACCCGGTGTTTCTTGAACTTGTTTTGGCCCGCGGACCACTCAGCCCTGGGGACAAAACGCATTCACTTCCCGCTCTCTATACCAGTCATAATAAATGATTAATATTACCGGAACATAAAAATGTCTTCGTTTTTTTTCTATAGAGGTGGGGGGAGGCATTTCGATCTCAGGATGAGGGTAGTTTAATCAGGACAGTTTACCCAACTTATTTTTTTAAATATTAAATATCACGAGTCAAATATCAATTAGTGCCCGAAACAAAATGTAGAATAAACATTGTCATTAACATCCGGATCAACCTGCATTTGCATCACAGCCCCGCGGGCCACCTAGAGGGCTGTCGCGAACCGCACGTTGAGAGCCACTGCCCTAGAGCACTGTCCTGGCAGCTCGAGAGCATTGGCTCTCAGGGTGCGGTCTCGGAATTCAAACGTATGAAATAAAAGAGGCGATAAAGAACGGGGGAGGGGGGGGGGACTGATTTTACAAAGAAAAACAACGTACCGTTGTGTGTAAAAAAATAGCTTTTAATCGGGGAATGTCGCCAGATACGACAAATGGATCAGAACACGAACAAAGAAAGGAACAAAAGCTGAAAAGTGCGCAAATAAGCACGTGGCGACACATGGTGAGAATTGCACCATGTGTCGCAAAGAGGAGCACTTGGATCAGGTTTACAAAAGAATGCAACAACGATAGACGCCACATTGACTGCTCATCGAGTGCGGTGGGCCAGGGGAGGACATGTCGCCGGAAGGAATGACGGCCGGTGCTACAGAAGCACGACGGAGACTGCCAAAGGAGAGGACACCCACTGTGGAGGAGGAGCAGCAGCAGCAACAAGATCGGCTCATGCGCATGAGTCGAATGGATCGTGGAAGAGCAGGTTCATGAAGCACGTTTGAAGGCGTAGGGGAGGGCTTCATCCAGTAGTGGGTAGACAATGGCTGCAGAAAAACAAATACTAATACGCATTTAAACTGGTTAAGGTAGTTTTTTTTTTTTACCAGGGCAGTTTACCAAATACAGTACTAGTATACATTAAAACTGCACTTAAACTGCAAGCGAGTTAAAAAAAAGCATACGGTTTGCATGTATTCAAACACCGAATGTTGCAGATACACAATAGGTTGTGTCTAATTTATGCTGGAATTTCAAATAAGTGGGGATTTAAAGGGACAAGAAACGGTAAAAAAAAACCGGTACAGGCTCCAATATTTTAATATCCCAAGACACTAATTCACGACGCTACAACAGTTGCAATTTTTTACCACGAACAATTCAGGTGTCACGAAGCCACGCACTGGCCTGGCAGCATTTGTGTTGCACGGGAAACCCGCACACCGGCATGGGACAACTGGTCAGGGTGAACTTATTATTATTATATCTGACCAGCTCATCGTCAGAGGAGCGTGTCAATGCAGGAATGCCGTGCACGCCACAGCACCACGGGCGCTAGGCAGAATGCAAGACCTAATGTAAACAAGGAGGGCCAGTGTTGGCAGAATGGAGCGCAGAAGGCAGCAACAAGGCTGGGACACGTGGCATGAATGAAGCCAGGTTTGGCAGAGGCCCCCAGGTTCTCATATTTCACCGCTCGCACTGTGACGAGTGCCACCTGTTACCTATTTCACGTGATCTTTTTCTCCCCCCCCTACCCACCTCTAAATTTGAAATGCTTATCAACAGTGTGCTACAGTTATTGCACGTATGTTTAGCTCAGCGTGCGCAGCTAATAAGCATTTCAAATTGACAAGTGACAAATAGAGTAAGCGGGGGGGGGGGTGTTATAAATGCCCCCAAACAGGTGGCGACCCCGTGTAACCTTCGTCTCTCCGGCCCCCCCCACCGCCACTCGTAGGGCGTGAATTCACAAAGCGCCGTTATTCCCCAATGCCACGCAAGAGGGCCTCACAAAGTGTCCTGAAGCTGCAAGGGCCACAGTTCTGCGATGTGTTTTCGGGCCGTGGTGTCCAACGTACCGCTCCCAGCACGTGCAGCCAAAGGTGCCATAACGCCGCACGATACAACCCGCAAAAAAATGCCACAAAAGAGCTGCACAGCACAAATCGCGAAAACCCTGCACAGCGAGGGGCAGTGTTTAGATTTGAGGGCCCCCCAGACAAAGCTAATGATGGGGCACCCAGCCACGACTGGACAGCCTACAATTACATGTGATAGACACTGCACTTGGATGTATCGTGGCTTTTAGATTATATGGTCAGTCTCTGGGTTAGTAGGCAAAGGCCATATGATTTTAAAATGTATTTGTCATTTTTTCCCTCCGAGCGTTATCCCGCTTCCGCTATTGGTGTCACGTCATGAGATGAAGTGACCCGATTGGAATTCTCGTAGGGCAGTGCAATGCTTTGTGTGAAAATAATGGCCCACGGGTTTCATATTTATATCTCTGAGATCCCTTCAAGTGACTTATTGACCACACAGTCGGGGAGGGGGGGGGGGCAGGACTTTCCCACTCACCCTGCCGCTATGTATAATGCTGTAGCATGGAGTCCAACCGATATTTCGCACGTTCGATTAGAACTACGTATGGTGCAAAAGAGGTTCAACCTAAAAAATGTAACCTCAAAGCTGGAATTTAACTAAATTAAGTACAGAACCAAATTTGATACAATGGGGTTTACTTTGTACCGGCATTGGTGACCAATCCGAGACCATCGACTTGCTGAACTTGCAAACTCGGTTTTAATCACGGATGGGCTGCCTGTATTGAACCCAGGCTCTTGGGGGTGCCAGCTCAGCAGTCCGTCCTCTGAGCCACTCGGCCACCTCCACTGCCTGGCCTGGCATACAGGAGGTTGCGGGTTCGATCCCGACCCTGATGCTTGTATTTTGGAGTTTGCGTGTCTCTCTCACTGTGGGCGCGTGGATTTTCCTCTCGGTCCTCTGTTTTTCTCTCTCCACATTTAGAATGAACATGCGTTTATAGTCTTTGGCTACTGCTATGTATTTTCACGTGATAAGCCACCTCATTGGGCTATCATTTGTGGCCAGGCCGCTTCTGAAAAAAGAGCTATATAGCTCAGTGGCATTACCTTGTAAAATAAAAAATAAAGTTTAGTTTAGTTTGACATATGCTCGAGCAAATGCAGCGATGCCTCCCTGGGATAAGATCTCCCAGTGCGCGATCAGTTACACTCGGGTTGGGGCCGTGCAGGGAAGCGGAAGCAGGTGTGTGGGCCGTCTTAACCGAGGCGTGGGATGAAGCTGCTTCGCCGAGCGTTGCCTGCCGTGGCGCACACGACAATTTATCTGGAGCAGTGGAACGCCGGAGCAGGCGTGACATCCAACACCGCGGACGGAGAGTGGAACGCTGTGGCCATTGAGTCCGGCGTCGTGGCTTGAGCGCAGGACGACGCGGCTTGCGAGCGGTGAACTGCGCTGGGCGAACGGGGCGCCTCGGTCGGTGTGCGCGGTGGGAAAAGGGCAGCAGCAGCGGCAGCAGCAGGGCTGCTTGGCTCTCTCCACGCTCTCATCGAGTGGATCTCCTTGCCCAGGTGCAGCAGGGATTTTGCCAGCTGGCAGTCCTGTTGCCGCATTTCTAACTGCACGGTGTACAACACACACACGCGCGTGCACAATAGCCAATAATTCACCCATTTGGTCATGCGAGAGCAGTCAGCGAACGCCTGTTAAGGACTCCCGCAGCGCATCAAGGGGGGGGGGTGTGGCTCGCACTTTGCCCAGCTGCCTTTGTCTCCCCAAATGTTGATGTTTTGTATACCACACCGTGTGCTTATGTAAGGCTCAGCTGACCTAGAGGAGACCCAAGACGAGATGAGAGACCACTTCCCACTGACGTTATCAGGTCGCCAGGGCTTCAGCAGTGCGCTAAGTTTCAGACAGCAGACAAAACCGCGTAAAAAGCATTCAGCCTTTGTGCAAAAGCCATGACCATTTGCCTCAAGAGGTGCATTGTGGTCCTCTTCGTCTTAAGCCACCAGACTCGAGTGACCTGGCAACCGACGACACGAGACACGCGTGTGACACGCTACGGAGAACATTACACTTCATGCCTCCATTGTGTCTGCAACTCGGTTGGAATTTACAATATAACATGCACGCTGTACGAATTCGTATGATATATATGAATGATGTAGCACAAATCCGTTTGTATATATTGTTAATTTTATGGAATGCATGGCTTTTTGTCAATCGATTGGTGAATTAAGGCTCTCCCCCCCCCCCCATCACACCGTGTCAGCCATGGGGTTGTTTGACCAAACTTCGCCATGCTGGTGAAGATTTTTAAATTATTGAGATGTTTTGGCTACTACAAATTTACATATGATAAGTCGCTTCGTTTGTGGCCAGGTCACTTCTGAAAAATAAGTTAATCGGGATTGTACCTGGTACAATACATAATAGATTAGTTTTACTTTTATAAAAAGTTATTTGATTACCTCTTTCTACTTTGCACTCCTATCGTGTTTTTGTTTGTTGTTGTCACTTTCTGACCCACCCCTACTGCACATCTGTGAAAAAGAGCTTTATAGCTCATCGGATTCCTCCAGTATAAATACATATTCTGATTATTCTGATATGAGGGGGCAGAGGTGGGGAGGCAGGACCAGCTCAGCTTTCACGATCCATGTTCGCCACGGCTGAAAATATAACTCGGGGGTTTTATAGCGCAATGCACCAACCACTATGCCTTGCACCAGATAATTGTATTTCATGTATGCACGTATGTTGAACTTACTTTGCACCATATGTAGCCAACTGTGCTCATCAGAGGTGCGGGGGAAAGACAACAAACCAAACACAAAAGCAGTTCGAATTAAATTAGTTTTCAATGGAGATTATTTAAAAGTGTGTAGCTCCAGTGGCCTTCTCGTATCGGAAGGAAGAGCGTTCCAGACGGCCGCAGAGGCGCATCTGAAAGCGCGCGATGTGGTGACCGTCTTTGTTCGATGGTTAGCCAAAAGCCGCTGCAAGGATGATCGGAGTTCGCGTGGTGGTCTATGCTCCTTTCAAAGTGTTGACAGCCCTTTAATACAGCGTGCTTCCAAAAAATGTTAACACTTACATGGGACTATCGTTTTTGATGGCAAATAACGGATAATACACTGTAACATGATAACAAATGTATGTTAATAGCTTCAAAAAGTGAAAGAGTCTCCACTTGTTGGCCATCATTGTCAACGCGTGCCTGGAATCATCTCCAGGTGGCACATTTCTTGTGGTATTGTTGCAAATTCTCAGAAGTGTTAAAAAAAATGTGAAGCACCCTATATAATTATTTTGCTAAATGGTTACATTAACGCTGATAAAATAAAAAAAGGATGTATTGTAACAAACACATATTGGACAAATAGTGTAACAGAAGGGAATACATTAATTATTTATTTACTTAGCTTCAATTATCACCAGTGTCTGAAATTGAAATGCCAACTCAATAGATGTTTTTACATGCAGAGCTGCTTTGCTTCGTGTGGTAAGAAACTGAGGGACCTGGAGAAACCCCATCACGCGCATGAGGGGACAACAGTCGAAGGTCCACGATGCAGATGCTTGCACGAACCAAGTTGCTGTACTGCCACTTTTTGTTTGCGACCGACAACATGCCAGCTTTCGAAATGTTCGTACTTTTGAGGTTGAACGCAACGGAAGTTATCCAGCGCAAATGTGAAATAGTCGATGTTGAATCTTTGTTTCCCTGAATCCCTGATTCAACCGATGCCAACAGAGATGTCGGGCAGGAAGCAAAGTGAAGATGGTTGTCACGGCGACACTGGACCGATACTCTTCGATACAAAGCGACGATTCATCGGTGAGCATCAATACAAAAGATAACAATGCACACATTGAATTGTGTGAGAACCATTTGCGTGCTGTTGATGGAAATTGTACGCAAATTACATGTCCATGTGTCATATAAATTAAACAGTGGTGCAAAATATGGCACTGACATTTTTTTAAAAGTATACAAATAAAATGGGAAAAACGAGACAAAAAATGATGATAGATATTTGATTCAAACTATGATATGCAAAAGTTTGCAAATTCACCACATAACGGGGGGGGGGCGCCCGGGAATCGTTACAAACCACTGCATGACTGCTTTGGTAAAAAAATGTTGTTTAAGAGGTCAGGGCTTTAAATAACGCTTTGAAATGAGGCACATTAATTTGCGAACTAGCCAATAAAGCAACCATAATGCAACATGCATTTAAATATCCGAATAAAGAATGTCATAGTGTAATTATAATGCTAATTGGACATTATTAGCACGTACATGCATGACTTGCTTAGCCAGGCACAGTTCAAGCGAATAACATCAGCACCTCTTGTCAGTAGATACCGAACGTGACGAACTTTGAACGCGGACGAACTTTCACACGACTCGAGATGAACGTCAATATGGCATCAATGTCGAAGCCTCACCAGTTCAGTCCTGATCCAGCTCAAAGCCCCCTCGATCTTGGCCCTCCTCAGCTCCTCGCTGGCCTCCCGGTGCACCCCGTGTGGCCGCCCCTTGCCCTCTCGCGCCCCGGAGCTGCCACCCGGGTGCCCTTGCTCAGCCACCGGGTTCTGGAACGCGTCCCTAAGTCGGTGGCGGATGCTCTGCAGGACGAGCTCGGAGACGGAGTCCTCCTCCAGGTCGCCGTGGCCGGCGTTCATCGCCGCTGTGCCGGCGTTATAGGGACGCCGTCGGGCGACGATGACCCAGCAACAGCAGCAGCAGCAACAAAGCTCCCTTTAGTATGCTAAACCTCAGAATGCCACGAGGTCCCACGCGTGAATTGAGGAGACAGCTCGGGGGGGGGGGGAAGGGGAGGCGAAAAAAAAACAAAAAAACTTTCCTCGCTGATAATCAGGATGCAAAAAGGGCTGCACACAGAGAGGGACGACCGTCGTCTCGGTCGACCGTTAATCGAGCCCCGCACAAGAGAAGTTGGTGTGTGAAGGGAACGTGTTTGTCAAGCTTGACCGCACACCAACATGTAGCGGCGCGGTCCCATGCTGGTTGTGTTGCCTTGCGTGGGGCGGCCACGGATGCATTTGCATACCGGCCACATTTTTACGGTGCCGTTTGCGCGTTGTTTCGCGTGTGTGGCGGGGATTTTTTCCCACCGGAAAGCAGAGCCGCTGGAAACCAACATTTACCTCGCCTCGTCGACGACGCGGCGTGTGTAGCCAAACCTGTGAATGTGCCACTTAACGCTGACGTGTGGATGGAACGGCAAAATAAATGGGGCGCCTTTGAAAGGGCCGCATAGATAGACGGCGCTGTGCAGTCGGGCTCTCAGCATTTATTGCCAACGTGTTGAAAATCCCAGCTCAACATGTATTTCATTTATAAACGGAATGGATTCATTAGAAATGTCCGGCTCTGCCAGAGGCCAGAGAGCTGGTCACAAAGCATTTCAGCAGTCAGGGTGGATATCGTCTGGAACGCTGCATTGTTGTCGTTGCTGAATATTGAACGTGGCTAAGAATTTGACACCAGTTGTCAGCTTTCAGCTGTCTGTGACTGAATTGCACCATGGCTCATTGCAGCCAATTATTCCGTGGATTAAAAACAACATAGTTTAATCTAAAAAGCTAAAGTAATTATAAATTAAAGTAATTGTAAGTAAATGTAATAATTGCAGTAAAAAAAGTTTTTGGCAAAATGTTCTTATTTTAGTATAATTATTTATAGGTTGCTGTAGGAAATGTAGGAAATTACATTGGTAGCACGGTGAACCCGGTGACCTGAGTTTGATCAGTAGAGAGTGATATCAAACCCCTTGCTGTGCACGTGCTACTTCACCAACTTACAAACCCACGAGTGTGGTGAAGCATAGGGAAACAAACCCCATGACAGACACGGCATGGGGAGGAGGCCTTCATCCAGCAGTAGATTTGGCAAAAGGCTGTGAATTATTCCTTAATTCCTTTTTTTTTTCAAAATCCCGGGAAGATAGTGAATTGAAGATGCTGTGACCAATTTGAACTATTGGATGCAACTGGGAGTGTATTGTTTAGAGTAATATCATGGACAGAGCTCGACAGAAGAAGACCACGATCGCCAACGTGTTTGAGAATGGACTTGGCGCACACAAAGAGAGAGACGTCATTATTATTATGATTATGGCACAGGCAAACCTCTCTCGAGGCCTCCGTCCTCCACTGAATGTTTTCTGAGCAGTGAAATGCCTCTTCGAAATGCGGTGCGTGCACAACTTTAACGGAAACGAATCTTCTGCACTGGGCAGCATTGTCGTCTGCTTTTTTGTTGTTGTTGCCAGTTTTCACGCCGTAAATAATCGTGAAGAAAGCCCGGAGACCCCCATCGCTGTCCCTGGGGGGGGGGGGGGGTTGGCGCGGTGGGGGTGCCGGGAAGAGGGGGGGGGCGGTCAGGCCTTGCGGTGGTTGCTGTGGGAGAGAACCGGGCGCTGGGCAGGGCACGGTGATCGTCTAAATCAGTAATTTGCATAATCAGAACGCCACTGTGATGCCACACTTGTGGGAGACTCAAAAACAAAAAAATGAGTATATTTCGGATTGGCACTCGCCCGGGAGATGTTAGCTTAAATTTAGATTGTTTTCCGTCGCAATGTATAGGCGAAAGCCTACGCGTTGAACCGATCGTAAATAACACGGTCGGGCTTGTAACAAGGCGTCGTCCCGTTCACCCATTAAACCCGATACTCGTGCTCATTATACTCGTGTCGAATTGTGCGCGCAAGAACAGTTGGCGTGCGACGTAGGCGAATCACATGCTGTCGTGACATTTAATCCAATGGGTAACCATAGCTATTAAAAAAGAATGAAAAGGATAAACGACAGTAAAAACGTCGCAGAAATACGATAAACACTCGAATCAAATCGCAACCCCCCGAAAATCGCGGCAGTTCATATGCCTCGTCGAAGCCAATGAGTTTGTGTGGGTCAGTGACCATGTGTGTTGGTGTGTCGGTGTGCAGTCACAATGAACCAACTGATAAGCCCTTGCGGCCTGCAGCGTGAAGTGTGCTGTGGCTTGGCAGAATGTGCTACAATCTGATGTGCTTCAGTCCACAGTGCATTCACCCACTGGACCATACACTTGGATATCTGTACATACACACGTATAATGAGATCCTTAAGCCCCCCCCCCCTTCTACAACACCTCTGTCCACACATTCGTATAAATGGGTACAACCAACGGTGAGTCAATCGCGAAAGGTGACATGTTGTTGGGTAGAGTGTGGCTACTCCCAACTTCTTCAAAGATGTCTGGCCGGTGTGGAAGAGGAGCCCAAACTACTGCACCCTCTTCTTGGTTCTTTCGGTAAAGTCACGTAGAAGAGAAGTAATAAAATAATTAAAATAAAACATAATAAAATCCATTCAGACGCTGTCGCCTCGACAGACCTGGTTTTCACCTGAAGACGGCTACTTGCGTTGTGGCCGAAACGTCGTGAGAATTATTGTATTATGTTTTATTTTTATTATTTTATTACTTCCCTTCTACGTGACTTTACCGAAAGAACCAAGAAGATGAATCCCTGCAGTCACGAAAGCTTTAAATCGAAATTTTACTGCACCCTCTAGAGAAGTATCTCTCCCCTGGGAGTAACAAAGCATGGAAGCGGCAAAACACATTTGCAGCGCTGCATATACATTAGAGCAGAAACACAGTTCAGTTCGAACGTTCGTCGCGATCCGAAGCCGACTCATCACAATCCGAGGTCGCGTCCGGTGGCCAACACAGCACGTGGCTGACAATCGCCGTCACTCGAATGAGAAGGCGGCGCTTCAAATGTCTCTCTCGCTGAGCGCCCGTGCTGGAGTCAAGGGTCAAGGTCAAGATGATGCTCGCGTCCCCCGTCTCGCTCTGCGAGCCAGCGAGCCAGCGAGCGAGCGAGTCAGCCATTCATCACGGAACGTCACCGTGGCCAATGAAAGCGATGCTTTGCTGACGTTGGGATTAGAGTAAGATGTCATTCTCGATGGGTGGAGAACATTGCCACAATTGTTATGGAATGTTGGCCCTCCGGAAGCCGCACACGTTACAAACGTATGCCGAGTGTATACACGTGCCGCGGAATATCGATCGTATAACAAAGACTTATGCATTATATTTACGAGTACAATATATGTATAATTTTTTTTCGTAAGATTATGTCCACTTTCCTAAGTTTAAATGCTTACGTAGTGACGGTGCTAATAATATAATTCGATAATTTATTACAGCCCCTTGGGGCCGTCCATAAATGACGTCACGCACCTAGGGGGGGTGGGGGTCAAACATTTGTGACGATGTGTGACGAGGGGGGGGTGAGAAATGTGACGTCACATCAACTTAATTAAATAGACTTCTTAATAAATGTTTTCTTCTACAACATCAGAGTGCAGCACCACATTACATACGCACTACAATGGCAATAGTTTAAAGCGATTTGAAGCATGTTAAAAAAAAATAGGGGGGGGGGAACGGCCTTGCTCCGGCCCCATTTAGGGGGGGGCCTCCCTTTTTGTGACCCCGTGTGACGGGGGGGGGGGGGATAAAAATCGTCCACAATCGCGTGACGTCATTTATGGACGGCCCCCTTGTCAATCCCGCCGATGGATGAAGCCGTGTCCACGGTGTGCCGGTCATCGGGGCTGTTTGGCCATACTTCACCATACTTCACCGGGCAGATCGGTGCAGATTGGTGAACTTGGGGATGCCCAGGATCGGTTTTGATATATAAATTGCCACTGATGTTCGCCGTGGCCGAGACTCAAACTTAGGCGGCCAGATTCATAACACAGCGTGTCAACTACTCTCCCAGTACTCCCCATCTGCTGCGGTTTTAAAACATCACTTGTACTTTGATTTGTTTGTCTTCAGTCTGTCTACTCATGTGCTGGTGTTTCTCTTGTTATGCCGTTTTCCATTTTTTTACGTAGTTTTTGCAACTTTTTTTTACCGAGATTTCACTTGAAATAGACTTGTATTGTCAATAGTCGATCATCATCACCAGACATTCTCTATCCACTGCTGAATGAAGGCCTCCCAAGCCGTCATCATCCCTCATGGTCCTGCAATGCCACAATCAATTTCATTCCTACACGGTAAAACGTGTTGCGTATTCTCTCCTTCGGCTGCCATTCCATCACTAGCCTTGCTATTTCAGAATGTCAACCTTCGCAAACATTCAATCATGTCATAAGGAGCAGCGGTGCAGTGTTTCACGCACTGTGCTCTGAAACATGGATTCGATTCCTGGACGTGGCTAACATCAGTGGCGAGTGAGATCTGAAAAATTTCCAGGCCCTCCCTTCCGTACCCCGCACTGGCCAGTGTGGTTATGAATGACAAAACAAATCCCTGTGAATGACGTGGCATGGGGAGGCCTTCATCCAGCAGTGGATTGACCAAGAAAAAGTAGTCAATTATTATTCATAGGATTACAATAGTTTGAAATAACTAGTCAGTTAAAAACACGCAGAAAAAAGAATGCCTATTGCAAAAAACGTAATTGTAAATTATGTTTCAAGATGTTAACGAATTGTACGGTTTATTGTTCGCTTGATTTCTCGCGTTTCGCCCCACTCGCTGGGAGCTTCCCCGGGAAACTGAAGTTTCTTCAGGAATGCAGAGGCGGCTCCCAGCACGAGCAACGAAACGTCGGCTTTCCCGACGGACAGCACACGGACACAACAAAAAAAAAAACACGGTCCAAGTGCTGCCCGGAACAACCGCGAAAACCCTTCGCGGTTGGCATCTTCCGTTACCATCTTGGACATGTTCGTTCGAGGCAGCGCTGTCAAGAGCACACGAGAGCCCCGTTCGCCGTGACACTGCAATCCAACCGCGCAGCTTTCGAAGGACCGAGCGAAAAAGCTTTTTCAATGACATTTATTCAAACGGCAAAAAGATGTATGGCGAAGCCCTTGAAGGCTGTCTGACGCGTCGCCTCCACGACAAAGGGCCTGGCCGTTTTTGTTGCTGCCCTCCTCTTGCTCGTGAAATGTTCCATTTAATCCAGCCATTGAGGGAAACCTCGACCCCCCCCACCCCCCGTCCTCGCCAGGCGTTAAGCCCCCACACACTCAACTCAACACATTCACACGTGAAGGCGCGGCAAGCAAGTAGGGGAGTCTGCCCCCCCCTCCACTCCCCACCCACAGATGCCCCCCAGGGCGGGCGGCAGTGAGGTTTCCCACAGCCCCGCATAAAGCGCTGCTGTGCGCCGCACGGCAAATCACGATGGGAAAAAAATACAAAAATACATAGGTGCAGTAAATTGATTTGTCAAAACCCGACGTTGCGGTGGGGTTTCTTGGGGGGGTTGGCGTTGTTTTTTTTAAAATATTTTTTTGTAAGCTCCATTACAGTGAAGATTAAGAACCCTGCTGTTGCGTAAAGGTTAGCAACACTGGGATTTGGAAATCCAGAGGTCGCCGGTGTGAGTCAATCTCCGCGGCGAGGCAGTTGAAACAGTAGGACAGGCCTCTGTCCGCTCAGCGGCGTGAACGTGGACACGGCAGCAGGTCGCGTGGGGGGAGGGTAAAATGTGGTCACCGACACGACCTCGAAGGAAAGAGCAGGACACATGACACTCTGCAGGGCATCTCGAGAGCTCGCTCGAATGGAGGGGGTTCTGCCAGCAGTGGCCTGAGTGATGTAATTGCTGGCCTGCACCTTTACCTTTTACAGTAAATCATAAGTGGACTTGAAGCCCGTGGCCTGTAATAATTTTACAAGGCATTGATTTGTTTTTAGCCAGGTATCCCTTGAGAGATCGTGCTTGGATGGGCAACCAATATGCATAACAGGTATTAGTTACATGCTGCTGGGGGCTACACTGTGGGCAACAGAGAACAGTGCAGCAACATCTATTGCATGTACTGCTCCTACATGTTGGCGGCAGAGTGACGCAGTCGTTACATTTGTGCCTCAACGTCAGAGGACCCGAGTTCAATTCCCGACTCAGGTGTCGATCTGTGTGGCGTTTGTATGTTTTTCCATTCCACACTGTTCTCTATGATTTCACTGCGAGTTCTCTCCTTTCCTCCGGCCTTTCTGATTTTAAAAAAGAACAATGTAACTGGTATTGGCCACGTATCACCATTGATAAATTACCCGCAAATTTCTCAAGGTGGAATACACATGAACTTGAATAACAAGATCCACCCCCTCATCGTGAAATATCAAATACTGTACAAACGTGATTCAATGTGAAATAATAAATTGACTGTAGTGCAAGTCGGCTCTGGCAGGTAACTTCTTGAAACTGACCACAGTACAATTACATTTCGATTTAAAGCTGTCGTGACTGCAGGGATTCATCTTCTTGGTTCTTTCGGTAAAGTCACGTAGAAGGGAAATAATAAAAGAATAAAAATAAAACAATTAAATAATTCTCACGACGTTTCGGCCACAACGCAAGCAGCCGTCCTCAGGTGAAGAACATTTTTATTATTTTATTATTTCCCTTCTACGTGACTTTACCGAAAGAACCAAGAAGATGAGTACAATTACAATTAAGTTTCAGAAACGTTCAACGGCTATCGGGTGACTGTCGTGCTAATGTGTGAAAAGACACGGGCGGACATGAGGGCATGTCAACCGCAACTCCCGCGTGATGTCACATCGTCGGCCTTGGCCCTGGTGGCCTCATTGAAATTACATCTTGCTGCTCCTCATCCTCCCTGAAACTGCCTCTTAACGATAGTTTGGGGGGGGTGGGGGTGGTGGGGGGGGGCACACAGGGGGGGAGGGTGGGTATTATGGGGCCGTGTTTGCAACCCTCACCCCGAGACCTCACCACTGAATGACCCTTGCTTGTAACTCGTCATTGCCGAATGCTTTCATTTGCCCCGCCAGACCACAGCTCTTGAGAAAAGAAATCTTCAAATTAAGCCACGCACAATGTACATTGCCTGACTCGCATTCCGAGTGGATAGCTGCCTTCGTCCGTCCACACAAATGAAAGGAAAGGACAGATTGACTTCGAAATTCCTGGGACCGTGGACAGGTTATGAACCTCTCTTGGAGCCTATTGAGATTTCAAACATGTGTGTAAGCCAAGAGAACATTTCTGGAATTCCATACAACATTTTTTTTTTACAACAAAATGACCCGCGTAGCTGACATGAACTCACTTCTGCTGAGCGTGCACTAACAACCAAGGACAGAAGGCCCGCGTTACCCTGCAAAGAGTTCAGAGGTCAGAGAAAGCTATGACAGACAGGGCAATGACCATGCATCTATCCAAACACGGCCGGACCTCATAATGATTCACTGTTTGCAGTGCAACGAGGTTGCAGTTTAGATATGGAGTTTATTATTAAAAAACAAAACCTCTTTACAAACCGTAAAGATAAACTGCAGCACTGCACGGCAAAATGTGTTAGCGTTTATTGCTAAACAGTTTAATATATATAGGGGTTCTAGCCATTGGCTGAAGTTATTTACATCCTTAAAAAAGTAGTTCTGCTTTACTCAACGTTCCACACAAAGTTACATTGTCTCATGAAATACTGTTAACCTAAAAAAACGTTGATTACATCGAGTGTTGAAATTGTGTTCAATGTGCACCAACGTAATAAAAGCAAGATTGCCAAGGTTTGCACAATCGGCCATGGTATCATCAGCACATTTTATAGCAGCAATCACTCAGTTGGTAGACTAAAAAACCGTGAAGTTACGACTTTTATGAAGGCGACTTAACGAACGTTCCAGATTGACTGAGGTCAATGACTTGCTGGGATTCCATTGTGCGTTTGATGTATGTGCACGGCAGTGGCGCAACGGTTTGAGCACTTGTGCTCGAAACCGAGCTTGAGTTCGATTCCCAGCCATGGCTAAACAAGATAGCAAAGGATTCTGGAATGAGACAAATATACAGAAATAAAAAACTCATAGAAGAGTGGAAGCATGTTAAGTTTGACAATGGATGGGTAACGGATACAAGAGGTGAGAGTTCAGGTATCTGGGAAGACATTTAGGATGATAACTAAAATGACCATGGGAAGGATGGCATTCAGCAGGAACAAGTTGCTGCTGATAGGACGGATGAGAACGCACTTCAGGAGGCTGATTGCAATCCCTCGTATGGACCGTGGCGTTGTATCCGGCACACGTCGACATTAAGAGATCAAATCGTAAATATAAAATGTTTTGAGATGTGATTTGTGGAGTTGAATGGAGAAAATCAGCTGGGCAGGGAGGATAACGCGAGCAAGCGTGGAGTGGGTTCACTACGAGCGGAGTTTGATCTTAACAATTCAAGGAAGGCAAGCGACGTGGATTGGGCATATTGTGAGTGACAACGGCCTTCTGAAGAAAGTTCGAGATGGGTGGTTTGAAATAAAAACAAAAGGTAGAAAAGGGAAGGCATCGCTCAACGCTTTCAAAAATGAATGGCACGAAGGACAACTCGAGCTAAGAACCTGCCCTTAGGCAAATTAACTTGAGAAAAATAAGATGGACGAAGCAGTGTCAAGATAAAAGGAATGCAGTCACTTGAATGGCCTTGTCTGGAATCGACAAATGCTGATGCCATCAAATAGATAATTATATAAATAGACCGTTATCGATTGTCACAACCTAACTTCAAGTACGTTGAACTCGTGTTCTGAGCACACACGCACACACACACGCACACACACGCACACACACACGCACGCACACACACACGCACGGACACACGCATGCACACACGCACACACACGCACGCACACACACGCACACACGCACGCACACACACACGCACGGACACACACATGCACACACGCACGCACACACACGCACACACACACACGCACACACACGCACACACGCACGCACACACACACGCACGGACACACACATGCACACACGCACTCACACGCACACACACACACGCACACACACGGAGAGGCCAGGATGACAAAGTTCCCTCTCTGGGGTTGTTAGCCGAGTGTGTGTGTGGGGGGGCTGCTATGCCGATGTCACCTCACGCTTTGGGTCGCATGGGTTTTGTGGATTCATGTCGAGGTTTGTAAAACTCCCAATCTCACCTGTCTGTGAAGTGGGCCAGAGATGAGATTAACGAAAACAAAACGATTCATGAACCCATCCTTTAGAAACTCTAAGTGCCATCCTCTCACACGAATGGATTTTCTACGACTACTGTGGTTTTATTGAAGGAAATTACGCAACCATACCGATGAAAGAGCCTCTTAAAAATCATGATGATCCTCATTCAGGCTTTGCTGGATCAGCGAAGAGTATTGTTACACTAGATTTAACCTTGCTTTGCTATTTATTGATATTTTGATCTTCGTAGCATCGACATGGACAATGCAGATCGGGCAGGCTTCATAGTTTACAACCTGCGGTTGGTGTAAAGTCAGTAAAGAACCAGCGCCGTTGGGATTACAGCGCAGTGCATTAAACGCAATCAGCACTGATATACAAAGGCAAAGACAAAGATCGCCTTATAGACGCATCAGACTGTTGGGGCAAGTGCTGTTAGCGAACACGAGAGGGTGGGTGGCGAGCACCACGCCCGGCCTCCTTGGTCTAGCCAGTGGTGATGTTTTACACACCGCACCGGATACTTTTTTGAGGCTGAGTCGACCTAGGGGAGGCCCAGGACCGGTTCAGATAATAGTCACTGGTGTTGGCCGTGAGCGGGAATCGAACTCGGGTCGCCAGGTTCGTAGCTACCGCTCCCCAAGATAACATAATATACACACTCATCAGATCAAACACATGTACACCATTACATGAATACATTTACGAAAACACAAGGATACATGTTGGTGAAACATGCAGATATTATAACGGCTCAGCTGGGAACATTTACCACTCGCACTGATATTAGCCGTGGCCTGGGAATCGAACTCAGGTCACTGGGTATGTAGTGCAATGTCTCTTTAACACATTCACGTGTGTAACACAATTATAGCCAAATATTATCCTTAAAAGATTGCCATATTGCAGGATATTGATTTCAAAAAGAAAGCTACTCATTATATCATCTTCAAGTAATACACTAACCCCATCACCTGCTCAAATGCAAAGGTTAACCATTCTACAGGCACCTTAATTCATCAAGAACACTGCAAACATTGGAACACTGTCATATGCTGTCGTTTAAATCTGTACTCAATTTGGCTGCTCTGCAGCTGGGGAAGTTGCATTTGTGAGAAGGTGGCTTTCTCCTGGACATCTGTGAAAAAGAGCTTCATAGCTCATCGGATTTGTCCAGGATACATTAGGACTCTTGTTCTGATATTGCAACATTCGTGTATGACAGAGTAAAACATAAAAATAGCATAATGAAACATCTCTCCGTTGTAGATCTCTCTCTCTCTGTGGTGTGCTTTCATGGATGTGCCACAAGTTGTCTGGCACGAATTGCGACTCAAAATAAACAACTCTTATTGGCCTACATCACACACAGCAGCAGCAGCAGCCAGCAACGCCGCATAATCCAGGGAGAACTTGAGCTGCCCAAATTATTTCCCGAAGAAGCTCCCAGCTCGTAAAACGAAGCGTCTGACATCGTGCCAAACACGCGATGCAATCATAACGCAACACGCAAGAGCTACGCGGTGCAACCGTGTACATCATCGCAGTGGCATCTCGCCGTGCTGTCTTGAGTGCGTTTGGCTCAGAGTGGCAACTCTGTTGCGGACATAAAGTTCCGTTGAATGTCTCCTGCAGAACAATTGTCGGGTGTCCATAAATAACTTGTGGCCCCTTAAGGAATATTGGGGTGCAACATATAGCATTCATAAACTGGTAAACGGAGGCGTCCCCACCCCAATGCCACTCTTCATGATTCCAAAATACAACTTCCTACTCGACATGAGCCCATCTCAAATCTCCACCTCTGCGGTGGTCACCCTCTCAGGCATCTTCTCCCCATTCCATCATCAGTCGTATCCATGGCCCAAGCCTCTAAGGTCACACTCATGACACAGAAAGTGCTTGCCACAAACGATCACGGAAACTGCGGTCATCATCCTCGCAGCCGCTTATGTTGAACTTCTTTCGCAACATACGTAACCCACCGTGCTCATCGGAGGGGCGGCGTGTGGCTGAACATCGAACAAAGACCGCAACTCCATCGCGTGCCTGCGGGCGAGCTTCTACGGCCGTGTGGAACCCTCTTCCGATATTAGGAAGCCACTGGAGCTACGCACTTTTAAGTAATACATGTAAAACGTATTTCCTGCGAACTGATTTTTGTGTTTAGTTTCTCGTCCTTTCCCCGCACCTCCAATTAGCGCGGCTGGCTCCGTGTGGTGCAACATAAGTTAGACATGCATACCGAAATATCACCCATAATAGAGGGTTTTTTGGGCTTGATCGCGTAGATATATAATTGTGTCGTTAAAACCCGCCACCACCCGACACAGCCAACTAGTAAGGGTTGTCACGTAAACAGACCGTGGCCAATTCGTCACTAGTACAGCACTAGTGTGTAGTGTAGTGTATAGTGTAGTGTATAGTGTATAGTAGCGTAGTGTATAGTGTAGTGTATAGTGTA
>CM025635.2:11202092-11231087 GCA_014621495.2 Entosphenus tridentatus | reverse complement strand
TATTTAATTACTTCCCTTCTACGTGACTTTACCGAAAGAACCAAGAAGATGAATCCCTGCAGTCACGAAAGCTTTAAATCGAAATATCCCAACATTATAACATAACACTGGTGATGGCATTTCTTTCCTTTCCTTTGAGCCACCTCCAATGGGTCAATTTGCAAACAGAAGACACACCGGCATAACTTCACTCCGATTTTTATTTGAGAACGCAGCAGCACATTCCATTCAGAGCTGATCCATCATGCGGTGCGACCTTGTGTGTAAACAGTTTGAAAAGGCGAGACTCTCTCAACATAAATCTATCTGCTTGATGTCAGCACACACCTGAGGACTGATGGCAAAGAATGTTAACACAGAAGGCTCCTCATACTGCCATTTAAAGAGGGATAACATCCCATTACAGCACCATGGTGAATATGTTAAATAAGAGCTAATGCTAAAAGGCAGTCTCGATGAAGGAAAAAAGAGGCGTGCTGCTCATGCAATGCGAATACTTACCAAGAGTATAATTAATTGCGTACTAATTGGCACGACATCAGTTGCATAGATCTTCCGCAATATAAATAAAAATTAAACTCAATAATGCAACTGAAAAGCAACGGGGACGCCAGTGTGTTGGGGAGCACATGTTTTATACTAAGGCATACCACCTCCATCCCACTCTCTTTGTTATCATCACACAATTATGGAGCTTACGAAAACTAGATTTTAATCACGTGGCGGAGAAATGAACTGCGGCAGTTGGCCAGAGCTGTGGATTGACGCCTCGGACATGCAGTGAGTGCACCTCCCCAAACGACAGAATGACTCCTTGCAGCGAAATTCACACGCAACCATAATCACACAGCCCTTTGAAGGCCTCCCAGTGCTGCTGGCCATGGGGGTTGTTTGACCGTGCTTCGCCATGTAGGTGTGTGGGCTGGTGAAAGCGGTGGTTACTCGAGGTTCTGATATCACTCACCGCTGATGTTGGCTGCTTACCAGGTGTATAGTGCAGTGCCCTACCCACTGCGCCACGACTCTACCCCACACCGCTCTATATATATTAATATTATTCTGTACCATTCTTTGGCAATGTGACGTCTTGACAGGACTGAAATACAGAAAAGTCACTAAAGTGTTATTAATTATTTTCTGGACAAAAATACGTTTGAAGCTAAGATGTAAAAGTTTACGTTATGAAGAGAAGTAAATCATTTGAGGCGTCAACAGATGCTACCATTCACAGCACAACCCCAACCTAAATCATTTTTTGGCAAAGAACATTAAAGCCAAAGGGCAGAATCCAGAGAACATTCAGATCCCCGTTGACTCATTCTCTCTTAAAATTATGTGATCAGGCTGTGGGTTTTCTGCATAGCCCATGCCAGGGGCTGCTATTTTAGCTACAACCACAGCACGGTACCACAGCCACTCCACAGCTGTCTCTCCCAAGCTACACCCTGGGTTTATCCGGCAGAGGGCGGCAAACATTGAGGGCACTGCAGGTATGGCGTTGAAGTGGGGCGAAATATGAGAGAAAAAAACTGATGTGGAATTTTCTATGACCGGGTCAGGAGTGTAGGAGGCGATTATAGCTGCAGCAAAAAGGTTGGGTTTCCAAGTCATCTCGAATGTCAACTTTTTAAACGAGACCAAAACAATGCAGGCAACGAGAACTAATTTCAAAATTAATGTTTACCGTGCCAGATGTGTGTGCTCAATTGAGTCCATAACCGATGCGATGAAAACTGATGCAGGAAGATGCACAAGAGCAAAGCCCCGGGAGAGCAACGACAGAGAAGGCGGCGACAGATCGGAAGAGGCGGAGGGAAACGCGTGTCGACAGCACATGAGGAATCGCACAATGCTACCGATGATGAATGAGTTCAATGTCTTACGCAGTGGTCAGCATTCGCGAGCGCGAGCGTAATCCCTCTGCGCTACCTGCAGGAGCCCGGGTAACGGAATCACGACGGCATTGCTGCCGCCAAATGACACTGTCGGCCCCGGTGAATAAATGCGGCACTCCCACACGCACCGCACTTTCACGTTCAGACGCAGGATTTGCTCATTCGGTAATTGAGCAAATGTTGCGTTCGTTTGATATCTTCCTTGCTTCAGCCACCCCCAGTCCACCAATGTGGTTATACAGAACCCCTTGGCAACGCCGTACAGTTAAGATGCTGTGTGCGTGAGCACGGAGTTTCTTCATCAAGGGAGCGCCGGTCACTCCTCCTTGTCGGTTACATTCAGCTGCACGCACCACAAAGCCACACGTTAGACACAGTGCCGGATTATCCTAGGAGCAAAAGTATCTACATATGTAGCTACGGGCCCCGCACCTTCAAGAGCCCCGTGCTAAATGCTTTCAAGCTATCAATTCTGCTTCAGTGATTCTGCACTTGCTCTATTGCTATAGTACTATACTGCCTTCAACTTTTATGAACGACCGAGTGTTTAAGGTTAGCGATTTGTCATATTATCTGGCTGTATAGCAAATGAAAAAATACAATAACTTTCTATGCAAGTAAAATTGTGTTTTCATCTTTGTTTTGTTTTATTTAGGGCCCCTTTATAACATATGCTACAGGCCCCACACGAGCTTAATCCGGCACTGGTTAGACGTCGCTCACAAATACAAATATCCCCCGTGCAGCCTTGACATACTGTTGGGACAAGTGCTGTGAGCGAGCACCTATGAAGGCCGGCACAGCACACGAAGGGGTGGGTGGCCAGCACCACGCCCGACCGCCTTTATCTCCCCAGTGGCAATGTTTTTACACACAGCACCAGGTACTCGTTTGAAGCCCAAGACCGGTTCAGTTAATCGTCACCGATGCTATGAGCGAGAATCGAACTCGGGATGCCGGGTTCGTAGCGCAGCATAGCGCTAACAGCTACACACACACAGCCCAGCGAATCCTTTGCCCTGAATACCCAAGTGTTAGCCCCTTCTTGAAAAACAGCTGAATCGCACAATGAAGTATATATAGGGCAGTGCTAGAGGAGACACCCATTCAAATCCCTCCCCCCCCCCCATTAACGCTTTAATAAGTCAAAACTAAATTCCAAATCAGTTCCAATTGTGCTATTGATATTGTGTATTGAAACGAAGTATCCACTCGGAATTCTCGCAGGTCAGTGCGACTCTGTGGGAGGACGGCCCTTAATCCCCACAGTCGAGGTGGACTTTCACACATGGTCTGCGAGACAGAAATGTCCTTCACATAACAGTGCAATGGATAACTTTCAATTTTCAGAGGTGGAATTTAGCAAAAATGACTTGAAGACAAAAGTTGTATATAAGATTTTTGTGCGCAGTAGTATGTGGCTGGACTGAGACCATAGATTCACGACATTTGAGAGCCCAGATTTGAAGTCAGGGTCGCAGCAGTGCCAGCTCAGTGCTTTGACCTATGACCTCTGAGTCACCTGGCCACCTCCAATGCTGTAAGATTGTCTGCGGTATATGGCTCAGATACGTAAACAAAAATGCCAATTCTAGATTTGAAGTTTTCGTGACTGCAAGGATTCATACTCTTTGGTTTTTTCGGTAAAGTCACGTAGGTAAAAATAAATAAAATGAAAAATAAATAAAATAAAATGTTTTCATTTTATTAATTTTTACCTACGTCACTTTACCCAAAAAAATTCCACTGCTCATTAGAGTGCCTGCCACTTGAACGAACATCCTAGTAGCTATAGGCGCCTCAATGCCACTATTACTGCCGACTGTTATTGTGAGTGTTTATTTAATTATAAACCATGATGAGAAAGTGTTGTGGATTCACTCTTAAACACACCGGTGGGCTAAAGTAGTGAACTATTTGTCTTTTGTCAACGTGACACATTTTTTACTGATTGGCCGTGTCGGGTGGTGGAGGGTTGCGACCTAACCCAAAACCCTTTATTATAAAATAAAATGAAATTAATTAAAACGTCCCATTGCTGTGTCTAACTTTTATGCAGTAATCACTGCACCTGTGTTGACCTTAGAAAAAAAACTGCCAAAAAAAATTCAATTTCAGTAAGTGGAAAGGCAAGTTAAAGCAGTTGGTCAAAAAGGTAAAAATCAGTAGAACATCGTAATATCTTCAATGATTATTTTAAGAAGAAAAATGCTTCCTTGATCATAACTTAGGGCTGCTATTGTTACACGTATATACAGAACGCAGCTGAACGCCATTAACCCTGCTTCTCAACTTTCCTGTACTCTGTTGTTGTTAATATAATTTTAAAAAATATACTCCCATGACTTTACGTCTGCAGAATACACATCATTTTTAACGTCGAATACAAACCATATTGACCATTCTACTCGCTCTCTCAATTACCGCTCTTAAAAACTAATTGTTCACAAGCGATTCATCTGCTTTGAGTGAACGAGATGAATCCGTTTCCGCGGCACTTCCATGAGGACCGCGTTAACGATTTGCACCCCTTCGTAAAACAAAAAAAAAGAACGCTCTCATAAATCCCCACTTGGAAACATCCCTGAAGAGATTTGTAACGAGGATCTCAGGACTAAGACAAGGGGCTCCCAAGCCAGGTTTTGCCTCCGTCTCCTTGAGAACTGAATACAAACAAAATGTAAATATCCCCACGGGTGACGACTCTTCCGGGCGGATGGAATCTGCACTCGCTACAAGACACGAGAGCCGATGCTGTTTTGTCACAGTTGAACGCGTTAAGAGATTGGCGCTGCGGGGAAGCGTTCAACTGGGAAACAATTCAACATCCGATGCCCCTTTAGTCTTACAGAAGCTCGTCGCAAAGTAAGCAAGGCAAGGTTTGTGTGTGTGTGTGTTTAGTAACAAAAATGCCTGGACAGTATTGGCATTAATGAAACAACGTGGGAGTTAAAACAAAAAACAATTAAACAAGAATTAAGAGGCGATGGGAAAAAATACAAATCATACGAAGGAAAGACAACAACATGTTTATGAAATACAACAAATTTAATGAGGACAAGAAAACAGCATGCTACAAAGTTCACAACGTCATTTAGCTCAAGAACCACATGCTCATTATGTTTAAAGTGTTGAGGAGGGTTATCACTTCAATTCCAACCAAAACGTAATCATAATTCCAACATGCTGACACATCATATTCTGAGGCAAAAAAATTACTTGAACAATGCCCACATGCCAATCGATGTTGCACAACAGTGGAATAACAGGCGCAATCACACGTACATATCTGACATAGAGTCGGGCACACTGAAGCAAATACGGCCTTGCACACAAACACGTTTGCACGTAGGATGGAAAATTATGGACGGGCAAATACGTTGCACATGGAAACGTGTTATGATGATATCAGTAATTTTGGACGTAAGTGAGTGTGCTAGGTGTAAATATGGAGCAACGTCCAATGGAGGGAAATTTTAAATAAAATAAAATAACTGAGAGCAAGAATGAAGATAACTCCAGAAAAATAAACCAAGCAATGAATAAATGCAGCAATGAATTGATGAAATAATGAATTAATATCATTACTGATTTTGCAACAAGGTAAAACAAACATTACCTTTACCATGCAGTGTTTTTTTTCTAAATCAACCTAAGCGGAAGTAGAGGACATTATTTCTTGATAGCAACGGTTGGGTGGAAAGCATTTTAGTCAAAACGGAATTATCAGCTCCGATTTATTGGCTATAAAATGGCCAGGTTTTCTTTTAATCAAGAAATAGCACGGCAAAATTTTACTAAATATTAAATTGAACAAAAAGAGCAAGGATCAGCTGAGAAAGATCCAGCTGAGGGAAGCCTCTTCTGAAGGCCTTGAGGGGCCACTTTGAAGAGCTACTTTCTGCTGTGCGAGTACTTGGGTTTTTTCGAAGTCTCCTCAATCTCCTTTCCCTGCTTGTAGACACTTACGGTGAAGTCGACGGTGTCCTGGCCATACTTGTTCTTCACTACGATGCCATACTTCCCCGTGTCGGCCATCGTGATGTTCTGGATGATGAGGTTCGCGAAACGCCCCTCTTCGAAATTGATGATGTAGTGCTCGCTCTTGGAGAGCACTTTGTCGTTTTTCAGCCACGTGGCCTCTGGCACCGGCTCCCCCGCCACGGAACAGGTCAGGTTCAACGTCTGCACCAAACGGCAAGAGGCAGTTTCCAAGATGGCAACGCTTGCAGTGGTGGGGGATGGGGAATGGGCGCAGGTGAAGTAGTTTTAATTTTGACTCAAAGCTTTCGTGACTGCAGGAATTCATATTCTTTGGGTCTTTCGGTAAAGTCACGTCGATAGGTTCAAAGAAAATAACAAAAATCTACGACGTTTCGATCGCAACACAAGCGGTCATCATTCATTTCCTGATGACGACCACTTGTGTTGCGATCGAAACGTCGTAGTTTTTGGTTATTTTATTTGAACCTATCTATGTGACTTTACCGAAAGACCCAAAGAATATAAGTTTTAATTTGAGAAGTGGGGCACGGAATGTAGGTATGCGTGTTGGGCTTCTGTCGCACCATAAGTAGCCGACCGTGTTAATCAGAGGCGCAGGGGAAGGACAAAAAAAGCGAAACACAAAAAGATCTAAAGAAATGAATTTCATTCTCGATTTGAAAGTGCATAGCTCCCATGGCTTCCAAATATTGGAAAGGAACAGCGTTCCAGGTGGCAGCAGAAGCGCATCTGAAAGCGCGCGATGTGGCGACCCTGTTTGTTCGATGGCTAGCCAGAAGCTGCTGCTGCTGCTGCGAGGATGACTGGAGTTCACACGATGGCTTATGCTCCTTGGTTTATCCGCGTGAAATCCCTCCAACCCACCCACAGCTGCACAGATATCCTAACGCCTGCGTCATTCCCTCCAAGCCACCTACAGCTTCGCAGATATCCTAACGCCTGTCTAAGCCCAAATCCTTGACTTATTTACCCTGCAGTTAATCCTGATGATTTAGCTTCATCCTCATCCTTTTTCCTTATCCCTTGGCAAAAACCCTGGCTCGGGTGTCAACTTTAACTGCAGTTATAGTCCTAACCCAAACAAATTCACATTTAGGCATTAGAAAAATGTGTAAGGTTGTGCTTTGTGTGGTTCAGCACCTCACAGCAAATAGAGAATATTTGAGTTTGCGGCCTTGTTAAAAAATGGTAGTAGTTTAATAAATTTTAATCATTCTACGTATTTATTTTTACAGGATATTTGAAATATTCAAACATCTAAACTTGTTTTTTTTTACTAAAGTAAGCAATGCAACAAGAAGGACAAAAACAGTTTTCAGAGGTTCCATTCCAATTTAAAGTTCAAACAGCAGCTGCTTTGGTGAATGTCCATCCTTACCTTTCCTTCCATAATGCTGACAACATCAGGCAACCCTCCTACGATCCTGGCATGGTCTGCAAGAACAGCATCGGGCATGGGTTACAAATACGAGACTTTTTCTTACTTCTTTTGTTGAAGATTGCTCATAAGAAACACACCCACGCTTCTGAGGCAGATATCACGACAAGGCAATCATCTATTGCAATTGAAATAACAGCGTAAAGACAAACCTTTACACTTGCAGACGAACCAACACACACGCATGCAAGTGTATCATGACAACTGATATGTCACTTAAATAATCCGTGCCTCGATAGCAGCAACGTCTGTCTGCAGGACACGCACGCGCACTGACGCGACTTTTCATTTTCGCGGATGCACTTATCCTCTCCGAGAGCCTCAAAGATTATGACATACAGCAGCGAGATATCAACACAAACACGATCACCGACTCTTGTGTCACACGACATCTCTTGACAGCGGGGATCACATCATGTCACAATATAGCGCTAAAGCCAGGCTCAGCTGCCTATATTGTCAACGTGCTCAAAGAATGGCACGAATGACTTTGCCGTGAGTGGCTTGGAGGAGGGTAAAAGATTGCCAGGCTGCAAATCATTCTGAGAGAACAATGCGCACAATGTTGTGACACAAAGACAAAGATCCCCCGTGTAGCCCTAACAGACTGTTGGGGAAAGTGCTGTTTGCGAGCACCTATGAAGGCCGGCACACGAGTGGGTGGGTGGCCAGCACCACGCCCGGCCGCCTTTGTCTCCTCAATAGCGATGTTTACACACTGCACCAGCTCCTCATTGGAGGTTGAGTCGAGCTAGGGGAGGCCCCTGGAACGGTTCAGATAATCGTCACCGTGGTGTTGGCCGTGAGCGGGAATCAAACTCGGGTCAATGGGTTCGTAGTGCAGCGTAGCGCTAACCGCTGCACCACCGCTCTCCACGCACACACACACACAGGCACTGTTGGTTAAGCGCATTCGTAAACACTGCACCCTCGCCTCACTGTACTCACTTTTATCTGCATTGGCAGCAAGCCTGTCCAAAAATGAAGAACATTCGCAGTCAAATTTTGAAATAAAGACACAAACTGGTAAACGCGACATAAATAATACATGCACAGCCTGATGTGTCGATCCACTGCTGGACGACAGCCTTACCCACGCCTGGCGGGCCGTGATTTATATTCGACCATACTTCACGTTTGTCAGTGTGGGTTTTGGTGTACAGAACAAGGCGGGTAGGTGGGGTGGGGGGAGTTAAGAAAAACGATCAACTTTTGCTGCCCTGCACCTCAACTGCGCACAACGCTTGTTGTTACACCGCGTGTGGTGTTCGCCCAACCGAGTGCTCTCCAGGGTCAACACTGCTTAGCTGCCCAGATCTGATGGGATAGGGCTCATCCCAGGCGATCTGGTCATCGGGAGAAACCCAAGAGCGCCACGCTCCACGCTGCTCCCCTCGTAGAGTTAGAATGCACGCGCAGCGACGGTGCTCACGGTAGGGCGAGTGAGAATTGCGGCCGCTGTTTGTGGGTTTGACCCCCAGCGTGAGAGTGTTTGTAGCACGCCGACTCACTCGAGCTTCTGGTACTCTTCCAGCAAGCTAGCGAAGGCTGCGAACGAAAGGAAATGAAATTCACGCAATTTAGAGCGGACAAACCAAAAAAAGATGGCGGTTAAAGAAAATGCATTCAGGCGTTCTTATTTCAAAACAATCCTGCAAGCTATAACTTTAAAAAGAGTGGGCGCTCCCTTACGCTGTACGTAGGAGTCTATCTGAAGATATAAACAGCCAGACAGCCACACAGGCAAAAACAGATAAGACACTGGTGATCCCGTAAAGTGCAAAGGGGGCGAACAGAACGATAAAATACACATCTACAAAGCGCGCAGAGACGACAAGGGAGCTCGTAGAGACCAACATTCTATTTCTCATGTTGCAGATGGCTACCCCGCCAGCGTCCCGGACGCGTGGCAAGTTACCTTTCCCGGAGAGGTCGATGGAGAGTTTGACCGTCTCGGTGCTGCCTGTGGCCTCCAGCCGGTACGTGCCCTTGTCCTTGTCGACGGGAGCTTTAATCTTCAGCCACAGCTCCGTGTCCGAGCTGCCGAACTCAAGCCGCTCCGACTTGGTGAGCTTGCTCTCCCTGCTCCGCCGTCACGCCAGCGGGAACCAGTCACCCGCTGTGCATTAGGTTTCACTGCGCAAGAGCCACTTGTGCACTATTCGTGGCGCGCAAATAATGTTCGCTTGAAGCAAAGGGTGTGAGATCCGTGGGTGTTCGCGAAATCGGTCGACAAGTCAAGCGCGCACTATCTTCCAAAACAGATTCGTTAGAAACGTTTTAAAATCTGGACTGCAGGATGCGAGATGCGGATTTTTGTGACGCTGTCAACGATCACTTACGCGTGGAACCAGACGCTCTTCACCTCGGGAAGGCAGTGCTTGACGGTGGAATGAATGCGGACTCCGTCCTCCGTGGCCTGAGCTTTCAGTGCTGCGGCCGACTTGACTGCGGGGGATGCAGAGGGCAGTGGGAACAACGATGGCAAGGGCGGCATGGGTGGGCAGAGCACGGCAAGGCAGAGTGCGCACATATCTACACACGTTGCCAATCACTGTCCCTACATCCCAGAAGAATGTTCAGTTTGTAATAAATGAGTTAGGGGTGGCGGAATCAATTCCAGGTCTGATTTTTTAAATATATATTCCATAAAATGTTTTTAATTCCACATCCTCCCTCGCATCGCACATTGCGACATCCTCACGTTCTGGACGGCATTGCCAGGGGCATCAACGATATCAGACACACCGGACTCATCAGAGCAGGCGGGGTGGGTGGCCAGGTCATTGCCGTTCTGGGCTCAGGTATTTAAGACTGTTCTAAGGTTTATGAATGGACCTCATGAGCTTATAGCTCTGATTCTCCAGCGCTGAGATTGGGCTCAATATATATTACGAGCATTTTGCCCGTCCAAGGACGGGTGTATTGCAGTCAATCTGAAACTTGCAAGCATCAATGTGTGTGCAATTTGTAAGGGCGCGGTGTCCATTTGGAGGACGTCACCTTATAATGATGATTAATTAGGGGGGCTGTTCGATGTGGGGTTACGTCACCTGCTCATGATTATTAATGAGGGGGGCTGGTCGACATGGAGTGACGTCACGAGCGTTAAGGACAGACATTCCTGGGTGATTATAGCAGGTATGTTATCCAGCATGGGGGTATCTCAGTAGTTCTGCGATATCTGCTTCTGTGGGACAGTCCCTAACACTTTCGAGTGTTGGCACTGATCTGCAGTGAAAAAGCAATTGCAGGGCTCTGCAGTAGAAACGTCATCTCAATACGAGATGCCGATTTGAGTACAACAGGATGTAAACTGGTAAAACGACAAGTTAAATTGCGAGAGAGACAACATTATTGATGCCATAGGTGCATTCTAGTTATTTATGTGAATCGGCACACACGTACTCAGTCAGAATCAGAGTTTGTATTTATCCTGGAGGAACGCGATGAGCTATACAGTTATTTTCCACAGATGTCCAATAGGGGAGGGTAAGAACGTTACAACAACACACGGTACAAAAACGTGATAGTAGTGTAAAGTACAATAAATGTAAACAAATCAGCCACACACACACAAATACAACTTAACCATCCCCATCCTACCAGGCAAAGCCCACTGAGGTATTAACTGAGTTTTCAGAAGCAACCCGGCCACAAATGATAGCTCAACAAAGTGGCCCGTCATGTGGACATTTATAGCACCAAAATAATGGAAATAATCTCAATGGCCGTTTCTAAATGTGGCGCGACAAAAAACAGAGGACCCGGAGCAAAAAAAATCCACGCCGTGGAGCCAATGTAGCGGAGCAGTGTAGAATGGATGACTCGTCGATTGCGAGTGTTTAGTGATTCATTCAGAACAAAAAAGTGAGATGGGGAGCTGGAAACAGCCAGGGAGAGCCCACACCAACTCACCAATCATTTTGCAGACTTCCTTAATGACTTCATCAAAAGCTGCCAAAACAAGACCACAACAACAGAACACATCTTGCTGACAATCCCGTCATCATCTGGAAATCATATCTATGACTTTCAAAATCAATGACTCACAGTTTCGTGAGGTGGTTGAATGATTAACAATCATCACCTCTTATACATATCTAACATTTGAACATATTCTCTGAAGTAAACATCGGTGTCTAAACATAGATTATATTATTAATTGCACACGTGGGTTACAAATCAGAGTGTTGTTGACAAACGCGGTGTCGCACCGTGGCAACGTGGATGATTGTAGGGTGGTATCGCTCCATGATTGTACCCAGAGCTGGGCAGTATTTAAAATACATTTTACTGTTTTATATAATCATCACTATCAATTGTGCATTAATACGCATAGTATTGACAGTGCATTGCAAGTAGGTCAAAAGGTTAGAAAGTAAAGGTGGTGAAAATTGTCAAAGTAACATTTTACGTCTTATATCCCATGTACATTTGCAAGGGCATTTTGTAATTCAAATAGTTTTTTTATTGCAGTATTTTGTAGTTCTGCATTTTCCAAATACAATTGAAAACACGGTACATTTCTTTACGTGGCAGCTACTCCAATTATCAAGGAATTTAGCGTGTGCAGGATAAACACAGACAGGTAACACGTGTATATGGGTGTCTCTGTGCCTATATGTGTCTTTGTCTAATCTTATCTAAATGAGATTCATATAGCGCCTTTACAAAGGCAGCAATTATACAATAGTACATAGCGCGACAATAATTTTAAATGAACAATTGGGTTATTGTGCGTGGTGTAATGTTGAAGCAGCTAAAGCAAGATGGATCGATAAAGAGAGATTGGGATAGGCCTGGTCGTAGTTGGGGGGCGACAGAAAGCTGGGGGGTGGGGGGCGGGGGGGGGGGTGCTCCCCCCCCCCCCCCCCCCCCCTGGGAAGACAATGGGGGGCCCCCGCCGCCCCCCCCGGGAGCCAGGAGGGAGAAGGGTGCCACGGCTACGGGGTCCCCCACACATCGCCGCCGCCGCCGCCGCCGTCTGCGACATCCGCGCAGCGCAGCAGCGGACTGTTTGTGTGTCTGTGTTTGCATCTCTTGGTATCTTTAATCTGAAACGCGTGTGTGTATATTTCGGATATGCAGGGTGCTTCAAATGTTTTTTGTAACACTTCTGAGAATGTGCGACAACGCCACGAGAAATGTTGTGCCTCCGGGCTCTGGAGACCACCTGGAGGAGATTCCAGGCACGCGTTGACAACGATGGCGACCAAGTGAGAGTCTATTTGACTTTTTGCATCTATTAACATTTCACTTGTTATCATGTTACAGTGTATTGTCCGTTCTTTTCCCATAAAAAATGATAGTCCCATATAAGCGTTAACATTTTTTTGAAGCACCCTGGACGGTATTTCCAGACACTTAGAAATGTATTTTTTTAACTTATATTTTACAATATGTTGGTGGAGTGGTGGCACAGCGGTTGGTGCACCAGCGCGTTTGGACCTGGCAAGACCAGACTTCAATTCACGGCCACGACGAACATAGGCGGCGATTGATGTCCAAAACAGTCCAGGGCCTCCTCCCTTCATCAACCCGCACTGACCAGCATGGCGAAGTATGGTCAAACAAACCTCGCGACTGGCATGGGAGGGCCTTCATCCACCCGAGGATTGAAACAGAGGGCTGTAAATAATGACAATCGTTGTACGTTATGTTTAGCTACCAATGAACGGTTCCTGTGACTTGTCAGCCGTACGAGGCACAGCACTACAATAACCGCGTTAGTGCACGAAGTGCAAATGAATCATTCTGCCATTTATTTTCGTGTTTATGCACGAAACAATATACATTACTCAGCCTATATTGGGTCTTAAAACGGTGTTTCAGCGGTGTTTTGGGGAACGTTCGACCGATTCAATGTCATCATTATCAATTTTGCATCGTATTTAGGCGTTCCAAATAGACGTCACAACGGATTCCCTTTCCCTTGCTCTGGTGGCCAATGAGGGCGGGATGGTGGCGTGCGCCGAGCGAGCGAGCGAGCCGCGGGGAGCTTCACTCACTCTTGCCGGTGAACTGCAGGACGCTGGAGTCGGCTCCTCGCTCGTCCTTCAGCTGCAGCTTGTAAACCCCCGCGTCGCGCTTGGTGATCTGCAAACGGGCCGCCGCCGCCGCCGAGTGTCACTCGTCATCGTTCCACCCTCGCCCCCGGCGGTCGCGTCGTCGTTCGTTTGCCATTAATCACGTTGGCGAACTTCACACGCGCGTGCGGTGTGTGTGTGTGTGCGTGTGTGTGTGCGGTGTGTGTGTGTGCTGTGTGTGTGTGTGCTGTGTGTGCTGTGTGTGTGTGCGGTGTGTGTGGTGTGTGTGCTGTGTGTGTGCGGTGTGTGTGTGCGGTGTGTGTGTGTGTGTGGTGTGTGTGTACGTGTGCGGTGTGTGTGTGTGTGTGCTGTGTGTGTGCGGTGTGTGTGTGTGCGTGTGTGGTGTGTGTGTGTGTGTGTGTGCGCGTGTGCGGCGTGTGTGTGTGCGGTGTGTGTGTGTGTGCGGTGTGTGTGTATGTGTGTGCGTGCGGTGTGTATGTGTGTGTGCGTGTGGGGGTGGTGGTTTGTTTGTGTGTGTGCTGTGTGTGTGTATTTGTGTGTGCGTGTGTGTGTGTGCGTGTGCGTGTGCGGCGTGTGTGTGTGCGGAGTGTGTGTATGTGTGTGTGGTGTGTGTGTATGTGTGTGTGTGACTGTGTGTGTGACTGTGTGTGTGTGCGGTGTGTGTGTGTGCGGTGTGTGTGTGTGCGGTGTGTGTGTGTGTGCGGTGTGTGTGTATGTGTGTGCGTGCGGTGTGTATGTGTGTGTGCGTGCGGTGTGTGTGCGTGCGTTGTGTGTATGCGTGCGGCGTGTGTGCGTGCGAAATTATCTGCAATCAATGGTGGTCCCCCCGTCGAGTGACGGCGATGTTTGCTTTTCCTTCGACCGCACGGCTCGCTGACGAACCTTTTTTCTTCCCATTCGCCCGCGTGCTTTATCACCTTTCGTTTAATTAAGCGGGGCCATGGGAGGACGAAAAAAACCCTGCTCGTTGGAACTTAGTTCGCACTCCTGCCCCAGCAGACGAGGGCTTTCCGTCGAAGCCACCCCCAGATGACCTCAGTTCACCGGAATGTGACTCCATCTCCTCTGTTTCCACTATCACCTGGAACTGCCTTCCCGCAGCTGTCCATGCCGTCGATTCCATTAAGCAAAACAAAGTTACGTTTCAAACTTTACCCAGGATACCCACGTTTCCACTTGCTTCGTGCAGCATCTTGAGATGAATGTGTTTTTTCTTCATGAAATCCAAATACTATTTTATATTGATCACGTGCTCTCAGCAGAGTGCACCAATCAGTGGCCTGGCCTACAGGATGCGTACCGCCACTCCTGGCCACTGCCGTACGCAACCAATTTTTCAAAAGTCATCAGGCTTCGTGTCCGCTGCTCGCACAAACCTTGGCGATGTGCAGAGAGATGATTCCATCCTTAAAGTCGTGCTTCTCATCCACCATGATCTGCTTTCCGTCCTTGAACCACACGGCACTGGTCTGCTTCTTGATGTTCGACACCTGTGTGAAGGACAACAGCGGCGTCATTGTCTCCCTCGGAACGGACTGAGCCACACGGATGTCCCCGTGCCAAAGACCGCACGTGCACAAGCGACTTGCTGCTCACGAGTGTGTTCGAGCATTTGATCGATTACGGTATTTTGTTGCACAATGACGCACGGTCGTGTTTGTCAATCCGCTGCTGGATGAAGGCTTCTTCCCACCCCACGCCGTGCCTGTCGCGTGAGTTTGTTTGACCGTACTCAACCACGCTGGGCAGTGCGGGTTGGTGATGGGAGGGTGGGGAGGCCCATGACCGGTTCAGATATCAGTCGCCATCTATGTTAGCCTCGACTAAGAATCGAACTCAGGTTGCCAGGTTCATAGCGCAGTGCGCTAACCATGCCTCCACCACTCCACCCACTTAATGTGTTGATTGGATTAAAGGAGGTCTGGTTACAAACCATGTGCTCAATCATTTAGCGCCTGCCTATTTCTGTGACCTGTTAGATATACAGAGGCTGTCAACAACTCTCGACTTATACGATGCCTGAAGTTTGTGGATCCAAGGCACGGAGATGTTTGCCAGCATTGCACCAAGACTTTGGATCGCACTGCCTGTGAACATCAACGAGTCTACGAGTGTTGACATCTGTAATACAAATCCCACGACTCGTTTTTTCACACGAGTTTTCTTTCAAGAAACAGTCTTATTTTACTGCAGGAGGCTTTTGTTTTTTTTGTGTCGTCGTTTAATATTGTCTGGTTTTTTTGCATCATTGTTTGTGTCTATCGTCATTCGATAATGCACACCTAGATTTTTGCTAAAATATTGGGAGTACATTACAAGAAAACATTTTCGTCATCATTATTATCTGATGTATTTTATTTAGGCTTGCACCGCATGCTGTTTGGCACGATGTCCGACGTTTAACTCCACGTGCTGAGCTTCTTTAGGAATTAGATCTCCCAGCACTTGGAGCGAAATATGGGACCTCATAGCCAACAAAATCAGAATATTTATTAATACTGGAGGAATCTGACAGGCTATAAAGCAATTTTTAAATAAAATAAAAAATAAGACACGGTAGAACCCAAAAGCATATCGGGCAGTTATACAGCACAACTGCAACAACAACAAAACCGACGCAGTGGTAGGATTTGTCTTGACTCTCTGGTGGAGAGCGCAAGATTGCACCTTGCAGATGAGACGCACGTTACAGTCCTCCATGACCTCCCAGTGAGCCTGCTCCACCACGTAAGGCCCTGGATGAGAATCAGAATATTTATTTATACTGGAGGAATCCGATGCAACAATCAAGCTCTTTTTCACAGATGGTCCAGCAGATACACGGACGGGCAAGGGAGCTGATTTATTTGTAATAATAATAATGATGCCCTTTATTTACCCAGGGAAGCCTCACTGAGGCTCAACACTCTTTTTCAGATGAGTCCTGCATTTTGGGCAATTTGACCAATTCTGTAAACGGATGTCTGGCTCAACGTAGAAAGAAACCGGGGAGAAAAGAAAACAATAAATAAAACAATGGGATAACACTCAAAGCTCTGCAAAGATAGATTCAAAAATCCATTGCCAAACTACAATCTCGTGGCCACCTCGAAGCCCAAGCCTACAGCACTTGCTATTGCCAGGCAGTCCCCCATCCGCGTGCTGTATTAACCAGGCTCAACGCTGTTTAGCTTTGGAGATCCGATAAGATCGCGCACATTCAGGGTTATTTTGTCATCGATCTTTTTTTTGGCCAGTTGCATAAAACGACGTAAGCTATTTTTCGTGTGTTTTTTACCTTAACCTTGTAACGTTTAATTAAAAATAAACCCAACCGAAACATTCTACTTAAATGGTTTTATGCAAAAAAGCCACTACTATCTCACGACACAAAGACAATGTTGTTGGTTGTGGATCAACTTAACAACAATTATGATGACTGCAACATCACACGCATTGCTAAAATTGAAACTTCTTCAATACCACCCGATGACTCAATGAAGCTAGGTGTGACGGCAATTTGAGAAAAAAAAACATATTTTTGTTTAAACAGTTTTAATAACAAAAAAACGTAACACATTCACCAATAGCGCTGCCGTTAAGGCCTTTAAGGCAGTGTTACTGAAAAATGTGTTGAGTTTTAGTTTGTTGTTTTCTGTGCTTGGGAGCCACTGCCAACGCAGCAGCGGCATCACCAAGCAATGTCCTTAAATTGTTCAAATTGTTCACAAATTATACCGTTCTGATGTCCTTATTCCCAATAACAATTACCAAGTATTTCTCAAACTCCAGTTCTTTGCTGACCTTTGTGATTACCAGTGACGGGTGCATGCAGTGCGCAGTGACTTTAATTTGCATACGAACGGAGAATATTGGTAAACTATGGGAAAGCCGTACCGTGGAGGTTCATGAGGCCTGGGGTTTCAGCATCACTGCTTATATATATGACATGCAGTAGTTGGCACTAACACGTGGTATCAGAGCAGCATTCGTTTAACAGGCCTGACCCTGCTGATGAGACCCAGAAGTTTGGAAGCGAGTCCAGAGTTTGTTAGTTTAAACATGTGCAGCTGTTTAATATTAGTCTGGAAACCAGACCGATCTGCTTATTAACGCTTCTATACACCACACCATTGTTGAGTGCGCATTGTTAACTTGGTGTCGAGCATTGCAATGAATGCAAGCAGAATGCTCAAACGGCACACATTCACCTTGCTTCCTCTTCCAGTCTTTCTTTGCCTTCTCCGACTGCTCCAGAAGCTTCTTGAAATCTTCATGGACACAGCACAACAATGGCACGTCCATTGCCTTACCACGTGAAAGCACTTCCAGAAAGTGTCCACAGTGAAAGGTCCATACAGAGACGACGGCTCATCTTAACAATTATGTTGAAAGTTATCATGAATGCTGCTGTTTTGATGATGATTATGATGATATCTCTGTAAACTCTTGACAAGTTGAGACGCTGATACTTTTGATGATGATTTAAAGTTTTCGTGACTGCAGCGATCCATACTCTTTGGTTCTTTCGGTAAAGTCACGTAGGTATAAAATATATTTAATTAAATCACGACGTTTCGGGCGCAACACAAGCGTCCGTCATCAGGTGGGACAACCACAGCAAGAAACAATTGCTGAAGTGGGCAAAAGGGCTGCTGTGACAAGAGGCCATATAGGTAAGAGAGGGGGGAGGAGCAAGGGAGGAGAGATAGAGAGGGGGGGGATGTGGGGTATTGCGAGCAAGGAGAGCAAGGCAAAATGCCGGGGGGAGGGGGGGAAGTGAGCGGGGCTGGGAGTGGGAGGGTTAGGAAACCGGAGATGCGGATATGAACGCAAACTATAAAGCAGTTAAGGTTTTACCTGGTTAATAACATCCTTCCAATGATTGCTCAATTTGTATCCATCTTCTCGGTGGAAGTTATGTCTATGTTTATATATCTGGATGGCTTCATGAACAAACCTTTGATAGTAGCCCGAAGGTTTGCAGACATCAAGATTAATTTACAGGAGTGACACAGGTAAGTGCTGAGAGGATGTGCTATGTATGTTGAACTTCTTTCACACTGTACATAGCCAACTGTGTGAATCGGAGATGTGGGGGAAGGACAACAAACTAAACACGAAAAACAATTCTAAAGAAATGAGTTTTCAATCTAGATTGAAAGTGCATAACTCCGGTGGCTTCCTAATATCGTAAAGTTGACCATCGCCCTCCTAACCCTGACACCGATGGATGGATTGTTACATGTACATTTCTAGCAACACCAATACAGCCAGCTATTGGTAATCCCTGCATTATGGAGCACACTGAGAACCCGGCAGCCGGGATGGACCGCGCCGCTCCCAACGCTGACGAGCTCACCGTCGCCCAGCAGCGGCAAGCTGCTCGCATGCTCCTTGCCGTCGTCCTCCGTGAAGACGACGCTGTAGGAGCCCTCATCCTCGGCGGTGATGGTCTCCACGAGGACCTCCACCAGCCCCGTGGCCTTGTCCACCTTGATGTCATACTTCTGCTCGGCCAGTGAAACATCCGGAGAGGAGTATTTTTGTAACTTTTTTTTGTAACTATTTTTATTTTTCGATTTAAAGCTTTCGTGACTGCAGGGATTCATCTTCTTGGTTCTTTCGGTAAAGTCACGTAGAAGGGAAGTAATAAAATAATAAAAATAAAACATAATAAAATAATTCTCACCAATATGTTTTATTTTTATTATTTTATTACTTCCCTTCTACGTGACTTTACCGAAAGAACCAAGAAGATATTTTTATTTTACTGAGGTAAGGCCCGCTGAGCTACGTAGCTCTTTCCCAGAAGCAACCTGGCCACAAATGATAGCTCGACGAAGTGGCTTATCACGTGGTAATGTAGAGCAGCCAAATACTCTAAACGAATGATTCTAAATATCTGGCAATTAAACACCTGCCAGAAAGGGTAAACCCTATTCTTATATTTTGATACAGTCAAGAGAGGTCCCATGATGAGACATAGTGTGTGGAGCCACCTCATTCTTCTCAATCTCCTTGTCGTTGAAGATGCACTTGACATCGGCGGATGCGGACAGGTCTTCCAACTGAGCCGAGAACCGCACGGTCCCGTTGTCCTGAACCTCCACGGCAAGAGGGGACTTCACCGAGGCCGCTGCACCCACCGGGAGACGAAAACGAGAACAGAGATTCTCAACTTAACCCGATAGAATCTTAGGATAAGTGCTATTGGTGAGTACCTCCATACACTCTAGGTCAGAGAAGTTGTTAGGCCATACTTCACCATACTGGTGAAGGAGAGGGGGGAGGGGAGGTGAGCAGGACCATCTCAGATATCACTCGCCAGCGATGTTTGCCGCGGCTGAAAATCGAACGCAGGTTGCCGGGTCAACGACGCAGTGCGCTACCCACCGCACCACTGCACAAGTTCTCAATGGTAACACCGATCGCTACATCAATGCGTGATTTTTTTTTTTTAAAGAGCTGCCAACTGAGTGCCCTACATGGCCATACCGCATAGGGAATCGTGATTCTGACCCCTGGAAGTTGATGGACATATATGTCCACCGTTGCGTACCGTTTGTGGCTCACACGCAGCGGGCAGATGCTACCGCCAGGGCCGGATCAAGGTGTGGGGGCTTCAGGGGCTGCAGCCCAGGGGCCTCCGCCAGCGGGAGGGCCTCCACAGATGAAGTAAAAAGTTATTTCATTCGTGAACGCTGAATTTTATTTGTTGTTAGCCTTGTAAAAATACGTAAAATTTTTCTTTAACTTTGTTTTCCTTTTGAAAATATTACTGGGGGCCTCACAGTACCTGTAGCCCAGGGGCCTACAACAATCTTAATCCGGCCCTGGCTACCGCTGCATAAGGGTGCAAAACCACATTATCAGCTCAGGGGGGTGTGGCAATCGGTCAGGTGGGGCCCCAATATTTGATTTGTCTCGCACGGCCGCACCTCGGCTGTTATATATCGTGACTCGGGCCTAATCACTTCGTTACGCTCACGGTCTCGAACATTTAATGCTGTAGGGACGCTCCGTATTTGCAAAATGCAGCCACTGAACGGTGTGGTGAAGTATAGTCAGGCCACTACAGCTCCGTAGTATGGTGGTTGTCAAGGGGGCCCCAACTTGTATCTTTGGCCCCCGGGGGGGACCGACGCCCCCCCCCCCCCCCCCCCCCGCATGCTCGTTACGCTACTGCGGAGACTGAACACCAATCTCTTCTTTTTATTTTTACAGCCCCTTTCTCAATCTCCCGCCGGATGAATGCCTCCCCATGCCGTGATTGGTCACGTGGTTTAGCTTGACGATACTTCACCACGCCGGTCAGCGTGGGTTGGTGAAGGGGAGGGCAGAGGACTGGTTCAGAAATCACCCGCCACTCATGTTTGCCGTGGCTCGGGAACTGAATTCAGGTGGTCGGGTTGGCAGCACAGAGCCCAAACCGTTGCGGCACCATTCTCTGCCTCAATCTCTCTCGTGTTGCTTTTAAAATAGAGGGGCATTTTGTGGGCTGTAAACTCGCCGTGAAGAAAAGTATCATTACTCACGTTTGCCCTTCTTACTCTTCTGCTCCTTAGGCTTGCTGGTCTCTGGAAGTACTGGTCATGAAAATAAACACAAATAACTGAATTGGGAAGAGGTAAGTATGTATGTTGAGCTTCTTTTGCACCGTCCGTAGCCAACCGTGCTAATCGGAGGAGCAAAATTGTAAACAAGTGGACTTGAACACTTTTCAAATGATACATGCAAAATGTGAGACCCTTTCTGGCAGCACAATCTCTCCATGCGGCACCTCCTTGCAGGTGAATAATAACATCGAAAAAGCACCCATAAAAAAGCCAAGTCACCCAGTCACGTGAAACATTAATTACATTGCCGCACCTTCGATTAGCACGGTTGGCTACGTACAGTACGAAAGAAGTTCAACGTACGTACATTGACACTCGTAAGCAGCAGCATGCGGCTTGAGAACTCAGAAGAGGTGACGAAACAACACGTCTAATAATACACAGGCCTTTGTTAATCCACTGCTGGATGAAGAGCTCCTCATGCTGGGTCCCCAATGGCGGTTGATTGACCAGAGGAGGAACCAGTGCTTTAGATATAATTCGCCACCGACATTAGCCCTAGGTGGGAGTCGAGCTTAGGCAACTGAGTCTGCTGTAGCGCGGTGCGATAAGCACGCCACCACCATTGCGCGAAAGCAGAAAAATATAAGCCCGATGACATTTCGAGTGGTGTGAAAACGCAGGCTGGGCATGCCACAGATGTCGGTGTACAGCGATCGTGAGCCAATGTGGGCTAGACCTGCCAAGCCACGAGCCACCACGGGCCCATACTCTTCCGACATCTTCCCTCGGCCTCCAGCGTTCTCCGCAAACACTCGGAAGAGGTACGGTTGTCCGTCCTTGAGGCCTCCCACCTGCACACACAGAATCACACACAGGCACCCATGTAGAATCATAGTCAAAATATTTATTTACACTACAGTAGGAATCCGATGAGCTATTAAGCTCTTTTTCACAGGTGTCCAGTACGGGGCGGGTCAGAACGTTACAACAATAAAATACAAAAACACGATAGGAGTGCAAAGTATAAGAAATGTAAACAAACCACGTAAAAATATGTACAAATAAAACTACACTTTTTTTGCTTTGCAGGTAATACCCACCGAACTATTAGTTGCATTTTCATAAGCCTCTTGGGCAAGTGCCGTTCATCGGCGCATATCACAACCTTTTCCTGATGACGACCGCTTTGTGTTGCGATCGAAACGTCGTGGTTTTTTTCTATCTACGTAACTTTACCGAAAGAACCAAAGAATATATCACAACCTGCATGGCACACGAAGGGGGGTGGTGTCACCAGCACCACACCCAGCTACCTTTGTGCTGATGTTCACACGTTACATCAGGTACTCATTTAAGGGCCGAGTTTACCTAGGGCAGGCCAAGGAATGGGTCAGATAATCACCACAGATGTAAGCAGAAGCTGGGAATCAAGCTCGGTCCACCGGGTTACTCATGTAGTGTGCTCCCCACGATTCAAAAATACACACGCAAACACAAAATAACAAAGAATAAGATTCCCCGTGTATCCTTAACAGACTGTTGGGGCAAGTGCTGTTAGCGAGCACCTATGAAGTCCGGCACGGTATACTCGGTCATGGATGGTCAGCACCACTCCCGACCGCCTTTGTCTCCCCAGTGGCGATGTTTACACACCGCACCAGGTACTTATTTGCATCTGAGTTGACCTAGGGGAGGTCCAGGACCGGTTCAGAAATCCCTCGCTGGTGTTTGGCGTGAGCGGGAATCGAACTCGCGTCACCCGGTTCACCGCTACACCCCCGCTAGACAGGTAAACACACACATCCACAAAAACACACACACGCGCAGGTCCACGTGTTCTCGCCCTCTGCCCTTTTAAATTGCTAAAGAGCCTTCATATTCATAGGTTTTTTGCGGTAAAGTCACGTAGGTAAAAAATGTATAAAAGTAAAATTAAAATAAAATAAAAATCACGACGTTTCAGAGGCAACACAAGCTTCCGTCTTCAGGTGGAACCGTCACAGCACGATTGCTGTTTCAAGTAAGAGACATTTCAAGAAAACAGTCCTTGTATATATATACTGGTTGAGGGTGGGAGGAGCCAAGGCAGGCACCTGGATATTATTATTGTGAGGTTCGGTGCGGCTGAAGCACGCTGCTAGGAATGAGCCTTTGTTGTGTAGACTGGTTGAAATGGGAGGTTCCAAGAGTTGTTAAGGTGCGGCTGACCTCTACATAACAAAGGCTCAGTCTCATTTAGTCCCATTTACAGCAACCGCACCTTTACATCAGCCGCAGCTTAACAACTCTTGGAACCTCCCATTTCAACCAGTCTACACAACAAAGGCTCATTCCTAGCAGCGTGCTTCAGCCGCACCGAACCTCACAATAATAATATCCAGGTGCCTGCCTTGGCTCCTCCCACCCTCAACCAGTATATTTACAAGGAGGACTGTTTTCTTGGAATTTCTCTCACTTGATACAGCAATCGTGCTGTAACGGTTCCACCTGAAGACGGAAGCTTGTGTTGCCTCCGAAACGTCGTGTTTTTTATTTTATTATTTAACTTTTATAAAAAAATTACCTACGTGACTTTACCGAAAAAACATAAGAATATGAATCCTTGCATGTCACGAAAGCTTCAAATCTAAAATGCTAAAGAGCCCTCCTCCCGCGTGGCCTCGCCTTGACGCGCGTGCTGGCGGAGGGCTTCTCGTCCGAGCGTCTCCAGCTGACGGCGTCGGCCTCCGTGAGCTCCACGTGGTAGAGGGACACGGCCGAGGTCCCCGCGTACAGCGGAGGCTTCCACGACACCACCATCGCGCCATCCTTGATGTCCGAGAAGGCCAGGCCAAACGGGGGACCTGCAGCACCCCGGGGGGCACGGCCGCCAGCGGCGTCACTTTAGTTTAGCACGAAGGTGGAAGGCTTTCGCGACCAATGTTATCCATAAGAAATGTTTTTTTGGAGGGGTTAGATCGTGTAAATATAAATGTGTCGTTAAACCCGCCATCGCCCGGCGCAGCCAGTGAGTTAGGTTTGCTACGTAAACAAAACGTGTCAATTAGTTAGTACTTGGGCACACCGGTCTGTTGTAAATATCGTGGGTTTGCTATACGACACAAAGGTGTGCTGAAGTAGTAACGAATTGTTCACGTTTTGTGTACGTGACAAACCTTACTAATTGGCTGTCGGGTGGTGGCGGGTTTACCGACACATTTATATTCGCGCGATCTCACCCAAAAAAAGGCGTTTTATGGAGTGTTACTATAGTCAGCAGTCTTCTCACTTTATTCGACGTCGAGCTGATGCAACGTGTGGAATATTTATGGCCCCTTTTGCCACGATCAAAAAAAGTCCCATAAATATAGCTGCGGGGGGGTGCCCTTACCGGGCTCGGGGAAGGTCCACTTCTCGCACGGGAAGGTCTGGCTGGGCTCCGACGGGCAGCCCAACCCCCCCGGGTTCTCCGCACTCACGCGGAACTGGTAGCTGCTGTGCTCCGCCAGGCCCTGAACCTGCACGCGGCGGGGAGACGTGAGCAGTGTGGTGTCAGCGAGCTCGGGGTCGGCGCCGCCACGCACGTTCCGCCTTTGCGCCGTAACAGTTTCACTGTTTGACCGCTACGGAGAGGATTTATTGCTCCTGTGTGCAGCCCTTTGTCAATCCACTGCTGGATGAGGGCCTCCCAACGGGCGCGCGGGGGTCACGGGAGTTACTCGATCATCGTGCTTCACCGTGCCGGTCGATGCGGGTTGGTGAAGGTGGGGATAGGGTTACCCCCTATTCCACTATAAATCAAACCCGGGCATATTTCGCAGTCAGCCTAGGTCAGGGGTCAGCAACTTGTGGCTCTGGAGCCAGATGCAGCTCTTTAACGACTGCTTCGCGACGTTATTTATGAAGGAGCACCGTCTCCTAGTCACAAAAATTGCAGCTCTTGAAATATCGAGTGGTTTTTCTTTTACCGAAGTCTAAAAAAATGGCTCTTCTTGTTATTTTGGTTGCCCAACCCCCTGGCGTAGGTCTGTGGAAGCTGTGCAGTGCGACTGTAACAAGACTCAATACGACGCCGGTACCAGATCTCGGTACAAATCAATTCCTGGCGCCCGAAGACAAACGCCAGCACCAGGGCTGTCCGGGTCAACCTGGAGAGAGAGGTGGCAACCCATGGTGGGCAGCGGGGCCTACATTAACCCCCCTCTGGTCTTGGCACGTGGTAGGCCCACAGTGATGGCATCACCTTGGCTCCCTCGATTTAAGTCCGAAACCTGGAGGACTTCTTCACAATTCTGGCAAATCGCCTGATGAAGCTGCCTGTTGTAATCACCAGCGACACGTCACAGTACACGAATTGTAAATGTTGTGGGTTTTACTCTCCAACACAGCGGTATGCTGAAGTAGTTACTAATTGGCACGTTTTGTTTCCGTGACAAACCTGACGAATCGGCTGTGTCGGGTGGTGGCGGGTTTAACGACACATTTATATTTACGTGATCTAAATCAAAACATTTGTATGGAAAAAAGTACAATACAGCAATGGATTTTGCTGCATTGTACCGCTGGCCACCATGCAATCCTTTAGATTTTTTAAATATTATGTTATCTCGGATTTTATATAGTGAGGGTCGAATTCGAACCGTGTGTGATCGGCATCGCGCTCGCTGAAGGTGAATGCCTTCAGGGAAGTCGTGTACTGGATACGCAACTGCGCACAATTCTGTGAGTCACTTATAACCGCTTTGCCGTTACTTATTGCCAATTAAGGACTCAGACTATTGTCCTATCATCTCATAGAGTCCCTGGAACGTAATAATATGCTACACAGTGGCAATGGGGGTCGCAAAATGCCGATGAATTACTAATAAACCCCAGTGATCCAATCAAAATTAGGGATTTCGGGGTGGCATGTGCTACTCCCCCCCCCCCCACTGGCTCCGCCAGTGCCACGACCCCCGGTATGCCAGGCGAGGTAGTCAACATGCCGCCACCACGGCGCCTGGCGACGTGCAGACCGCAAAGGAAGAGGATGAGGATGAGGAGGAGGATGAGGAGGCGTGCGCTTGCCTCGTACACCGTGTCGTCGACCCGTCTCGCCTCGGCATTGTGCCATTCGCCCGGGGAATCACTGCCTCCCTCGGGCACGGCGCGCCGCGCCTCCACGCGGTAGCCCGTGGCGAGCGGCGCCCTGCCCGGGGCGGGCGGCTGCCAGTGCAGCACCATGCCGACGCCGGAGCAGTTCAGCAGCGAGATCTTGCTCGGCGGCGGAGCGGTGGCTGGAGGGTCAAGGGGAGGCCGCGTGGGTTATAACGAGCCTCGGGGGGACGACGACACGAGGGAGCCGAGTGGGGGCTGCTCGCGACACGCACGAGCCCAACCGTCGTCAAGAACGATGGATTGGCTCGTTGGATCGCGTAAATATTTACGCGTAAATATTTACATATATCGAGATTTACGCGATTGCTTACGCCACCGAACCCAAAAAAAACCTCTATTATGGATATTGGTTGCGAACGCCTACACACTCATGGGCAATCTTATTCAGTTTTTGACGTCAACCAGTGTTGGAAATTCCACCATTCCACATTGCTATGATTGTATGTATGTAGAACTGCTTTCGCAACATACCTCGCCAACTGTGCTAATCAAAGGTGCAGGGGAAGGACAATAAACTAAACACAAATCAGTTCTACAGCTGCAAGCTGGCATGTGATTCTGTGAGGCAGGACGGTTCTGAACTGCACAATAAAAGCTTGGGGAGGCCTTCATCTAGCAGTGGATTGACAGAGGACTATGAATTAATTATCAAACATAATTGTACTTTGTAATTTGATCCTTCTGGCGGTACCCTGGGGTACCAAATAATACAAACTGGCCGAGGAAATTAAATATTTTATTTCTGGGACACTATTTTTCTCCAGGGGTGTACTTCACTCCGCGACGGGAGTACAAATCAATCCTGAATCAGTGCTACTCTGCGATGTCGAAACGCAGCGAGGACGATTGCGCTGAAACCCTGAACGCTCGCGGTACGCACCGTGGTGGTGCATCATCGCGTACAGCTCATCGAGATGAGTCGATTGCCGCATCGCCGACCATAAACAGACGGACATGATGCAAGAGCTGGGGTACTATGGTACCCCGGGGTACCGCCATGAGGTTAATTTCTTCGAATACAGGCATTCTAAGGTAATATTAAGGTCGTCTTTACAAGTCACACAAAGTCTGTCATTTCTCACACGTCTCAGAATGCGATGGCACAAAGATAAGATAGAATAGGTTAATTTCTCGAGTGCCTTTGGAAGAGGTGAAGGCATCAGGGTGGGATCACGGATCCATAGAAAGACACATTCATTGTCCTCTGTCCCATCTGAACGTTAATGGCCTCAAAACATCGGCCGAAAAGAACATGGATAAAAATTCACGGTGGTGTCCTCCCGTCCACATGTTTGCGTGCGTGTGTGTTGTGCGCTTGTGCGCGCATCACAAAAATACCGCTATTGCTTTTAAAATTATATCGTGATGAATGTGGCTGACACTATATATATGTACTCTATTGATCATTTCCATCTTCGTAATGGTACACATACAGGATATGCAATACCGCCATGTAATTTAGCTCAATGTCATGTATAGCTTTCTCTGATGCGTATTTCGAGTTGTCTGGAATAATTTCCGACAATTTGCCCGACGTGCCGGCAGCGTCTTCAGGACACCACGTGTGTGTGTGTGTGTGTGTGTTGACCTTCTTTCGCACCGCGCGTAGCCATCTGTGCCAATCGGAGGTGCACCAAGTGGCAACAAATGGCAAGTTGCCACGGCCCAGAGAACACCGCAGAGGGCTCTAAAGCGCGGCCGCGAAAATCCGCCGTGGCAAAGTCATGTCGTTTACGGGCGCACCTCCCTCCGTATTCCGATCCCTCGTCACACCTGCATTGGAAGGGCTCCGTGCTTGACACCGCCAGATCTTTATTATTCTCCGGAGTCAGAAACCGTGCAACTGTTTGACAACGAAGCATTGGAAAAGCGACGCGATGGAATGCAAGCAGCCGAAGCGTTCTTTCAGCGGAGGACGGCGCTGCCACTTACGGTGCGGGGAGCCGGCGCAGACACTCGCAGCCGCAGGCTGACCAACGCTCTTCCCGGCGGCAGGAGCAGATTTAGCGGCCTCATGCAAACTCACTCGTGAAGCCGGCTCAGGGGTCGGCGGCTGATGCCCACTCGTGGGCAAGTCTTGGCAACACAATTATATATTTGGATCTCAGTTACGTCACTTGCCACACACATAAACACACACGGTGATAAAAGCAACAACAAAAAGCATATGAAATGCGTTTCACAAATCGTAACTATGAATATGGGGAGTTACACATTGAGAGCTTACGGTGCAGTGGGTAAGCACGCTGCGCTATGCACACAGTGACGACCACAGTTCAATTATGGGCTTAGGTTTTCATCAGCGGTGGATGATTCCTGAAATGGCCCTGGGTCCATTCTATACTGATCTGCACTGACCAGCGTGGTTAGGTATAGTGAAACCATCCCCGCATTAAATCAACAAACACCATTATTGTTCACGTCACCACATTCTATCCGAGCCTGATGAAACTGGCAGCCTTTACCGCATCAATATTATCACATTAAAAACACATTGAACACATTTGCAATACGCTGGGAGGGGGGGGGTGCAGGGATTTTACTGCAACCGATCGCCACCATTTAGTAACAACAAATACCCGTCAAGTAAAACGACCCTGTAATCAACCATTTCATTTCTGCATAATTTTTATTTTCTTTATTTAAGCGTGCTCCAGTTTTCATCGGTCAATATTGACATGATTAATACTTCAACGGTCAATATTGACATTGTTAATACTTCATCATTGTTATTGGTGGAAAAAAGCGAAGCATTTTAGCTCACGTTCTCCGCCGACTGACCGACCGCGGGAGTCGGGGGTAGGGAGGGGGGGGTCACCGTCGGGGGTAGGGAGGGGGGGGGCAACCGCCGGGGGTGGGGCGAGGGGGGTCACCGTCGGGGGGAGGGCGGGGGGGGTCACCGTGCTCTCGTGTTTCACCACAGGGGTTCG
>CM025635.2:11174694-11197029 GCA_014621495.2 Entosphenus tridentatus | reverse complement strand
GACAACAACGACGACGACGACAACAACGACGACGACAACAACAACAACAACATCGAGCAGGGTGTGGTGGTGCCATGTCGCCAGGCCGTTTTGTCCCCCCCCCCCCCCGGACGTATCGCACGCACTTGTTGCGCTTGACGGGGTTGTTGTTGCTGATTTGCCACTCCTTGGAGTCGCAGGCGCGAGACTCCACGTAGTATCCCAGCAGCCCCTGGGCGGTGTCGGCCACCTCCTTCCAGTTGAGCAGCACCGAGGTGGCCGAGTCCCTCTCAGGGGTCACGCTCTCCGGGGCCGAGGGCGGCACTTGGGGGAGAACGACAAAGAGGCACGATTGGTGAGCGCCAATTATGGGGGGGCAGAGGGGAGTTGGTTGCAGCGTTATGCGACGCATTGGGGGGGGGGGGGCCCAGCCGGCCACAAGGAGGGACCTCTGAATGCACGGATAAACAAGTAGAAACAAAACACATTTTGAAGAAAAATTTGAAAAAAAATTGATTCCAACAATTGGCCATGAATGGCAAAAACAAAACGTCGGTACAAATGAACGATTATTATTATTTCCGAAAAATACTCACTGACATGCAAATGAAAGCAAGACGCGCAGAAACTTAATTGAGAGTATTGTACCTTTAAATTGTTGAATTAATACTGTCACTGCGAGACTGTCTTCCTCTGAGCCCGATACACTGTGCAACTAAAGTAATACATACAGTGTAGTTATAGCTTACGAATATTGTCTACGCGATTAAAACCATCCGTAGATATTTCAGTAAAAGTGAGTCGGGAGAAAGGAGGGGGGGGCCCACAGTCGCACCGTGCATGCCCCCCTTCCCCCCCCCGCTGAAATAAGTAGTCGTGTCCCTGGGCACGAGTATCGCCAGCCCCCTTGCTACACACACGTTCACCACGCCGTGTCATTCATCACGTACCGTACTTGTGATTATTTTAATAATAAATAGTTACACATTCAAAGAAGGTGCTGTCGTGCCCAAACAACTCGACCGTTCTAGATTTGAAGCTTTCGTGACTGAAAGGATTCATATTCTTAGATTTTTTCCGATAAAGTCACGTAGGTAAAAAAAATATTAAAATTAATAAAAGTAAACTAAAATAAATATCACATTCATTTAAAACGTTATGCACGTTATCACGTTTTAAATGAATCTGATTTTTATTTTATTTTAATTTTACTTTTAATAAAAAAAAATTTTACCTACGTGACTTTACCTAAAAAACCTGAGAATACAACTCGACCGTGCGGAGCAGCTGCAAAGGTCGCAGGTGAGCTTCGAGGTCACGATCGAAGTCACCCTTGTCCTCGAATTCAGTGGCAGCGACTTCCGAGCGACGGGTCCAGCGACTGAGATGTGTCTCTTTGCGTAGATGCGCCCACCTATTCCAACACGTTTGGCCAACTTGGAAGAGCAGGCCAAATACCCTCTAGAGGGGCTCTCTAGAGATCGCTCTCATAAAGGCCGTTCTGCCAGTGGCGTGAGCAGCCAGTCGCAGGGCGGCACTCGGCACTGTCATTACTTTCAATGGGTTTTATATCGAAATAAATGCATCTTGTAAAAAATATTACTGGTTCATTACATTTCTGTGCAAATGTGCTTGTGAGGTTACACAATGAAGTGTGTGTTGTAAAATATAAAGAAGATAATAATGATGATGATGATGGATAAGAATGAGAATTGTGATGGTGAATCGGAACGATGGATGAATGAACAATGATCATATTTGATGTCGATCATAATGGTTCAGAACGATGGCCGATTGAAAATGATGGATGATGGTTGAATGACGACAACGACGGTGGTTCAGAATAATGGATCAGAATGATAAATAATGAACGATGAAGAATGAGAACGATAGTCGGATGATGATAATGATAATGAAGTGTTTTCTGTATATCAAACACCAAAGAGCCATACTCAGTTTGTTGTGGGCCGTGACGGGCAGCGTCTCCTCGGAGGGCTCGCTCAAGCCGGTCGAGTTGCAGGCCAGCACGCGGAACTGGTAGCTCTTCCCCTCCACCAGCCCGAGAGCCGCAAAGTGCGTCGACTTGACCGCGACGCCTCCATTCAGCCGCTCCCACGACTCCCCTCCGTCCGTCGACTGCACACGCGGCACGGTCGGAACAGACCTGCATGAACGCCGGCCTAGAATCCACAATGACTTTGCCTGTCGAGTTCTCGCCTTTTCCTAATTCAACTCATCGTGAAGACAGACGAGTAGCAATTTGAAACCGTCTCTTCGTCGTGTCCTCAAGGCATCATTTTTATTCTTTTAGACGATAAAAAAAGTAAGTGTGAAATACTGCTGCTCTGAAAAATTTATTCAGGAGCCACTCAGCAGCTGTAACCCTTTTCCTAACCCCAATCTTCTTCATCGCCTCACTCCCATACTTGATTAGTGCGCACCAATTCTTCTTTCGTATGGCGGGAAGTCCTTCACCCGCGTTTATATGTCCGTGTTGAGGTTGGTAAGCTGATGGACGGCCTCAAGAGCAACCTGGTGAACATCTGAATGCTGTTGGCAAATGACCCAAGCAGGCATTGTCGTGCTATGTGGTCCATGATTTGATATTGATGACGACAATTGCACTGTGGGTGCACCCATTAACATTCCTAATGTTATACTGTACCACCTGGGTCAAAAACACAATTGTGATTGGAGGCAGTTGTATTTTTCTTAACGGTGGCATTCTCCACCACAGTGCTACTCGAGACTAAGCATTTCACATGTGTGCCTTTAAATGCTGTGTTATTAATAGGCATGTAATAATTCGTCAAATCGGTGATTAATTTTTTTGTTCTGCTTGCAATTCCTGCACCAAACTGTGCATGTAAGATGCAATTATCCGTGATTTGTGAAGATTATATAAACATTTTAGGCTCATGTTGTGTTTAAGCTAATGAAGAGGACAAGATCTGTACAAATGAGACCAAAATAAGCAAGACACTTAAAAAAAAGAATTAATTCTTGAATGTAATCTGGACCCCAACATACTGACAATTAATTGAATTGGTGCCACAGGAAATTGTTGAATACCTATCTATTAAAAGAGACCGAAGCGACAGCCAGTAATACAGTCGGTGTTGCGTTTTGTTTGTTGCCGGCGTGATGGAGAGATATTCCCAGAGGGAAGGTTCAGTGAAAGGGGGATGAGATTACTTCAGCCGTAATTGCCAGGACCGTTCGTCAGCCTAACCGATGTTGCCATGTCACATTGGGCCGCGTGGAAGAGTCTAGCGAAGGACCCCGTGCAGTCTACCGGTTTGTCTGCCAACTCGTTTCCAAATGAGCATCAACATGCATAACTGCTCCACAACACACCCTGGCCTCTCTTGCTGCCTTAACCACAGGTTGTGCTCACGTACGCAAAGGAACCATAAATAAACTCGTGCGCGCACACCACACACGCACGCTGTGGGGTGCCCTAAATAAACGTGACAGAGTCCATGGAGGTAAGGTGCGAGTGAGCCGGGGAACAGGACGACCTATGTACACATTAGGGCCTCGTGATCCAGAGGGAGCGCCTCTCCCGCCCACACTCGACAGCCTCCTGGCATCGTGATCCAATCGATGCTCTTAACCAATAATGCTCCACAGCAATGCATCATGAGTTCGTACATCATGTTTCTTGTTGCGTCCAACTTGGCCCATTTTCGTTCAGACCGAGTGTCCTTCTTGCCAACGGTATCTGCCAACTTAGCAGTATTTGTTTAACAAGCCAAGCTCTGACGATGAGAACCCAGAATGTCGAAACCAGTGCAGAGTTTGCTCGCTTAAACCAATGCTGCTGGATAATATCGGTCTGGAAAGCCAGTAATCCGATGGACAAGAAAATAACACAGTATTTGTGTGCGGGTATACACAACGGAGTCCTGCTGATATTTGCACGTAGCCATACATGCTCCACAGAAACGCGGTGTTTGTTTCCTATCAATGTTGAATACATTTTGACATTATTTTTCCATCACTTAGGGTGGAGCAAGCAGCGAGTACCGCCCCACACGATGACTATTGCGCCGGCGTGGACCAGCTGCCTTCGCAGTGCGATGACTCCGCTTGCGGAAGTGGGGAACGCAGCAGGTGCTCATCATGCGTGCCACTGCAGCGCGGTTGGTGGCTGGCCGCACTTTCATTGCGCATCACTGACCGCGCGTGACCTTTGAAAAGTATGATAATTGTTTTTTTTAGCCTTCTATCTGGCAACAAAACTGACACCTTTTTTTACGAGGAGTCATGTTTGCATAGACCACGATACCTGCAGTCATAATGCAAACAAAAAACATAACTCTGATAATGTGCACTGTCCTTGAAGTTGATTGGTCCACACCCGAGACAGCTTTCCTTAGAGCCTCGTCTCACATGGGTTGGACCAGACGACGCCAAAAGGCGCACAACTCAAAGACAATGCACCATCAGAGTATGAGAGCTCGGGGCAAGCATTTACACCATTGGAACCTCATTTGCCAGTAAAAAATATGATAATTGGTTTTTTACCCTTCTATCTGGCAACAAAACTGACACCCTTTTTACAAAGAGTCATGTTTGCATAGACCACACTACCTGCAGTCATAATGCAAACAAAAAACATAACTCTGATAATGTGCACTGTCCTTGAAGTTTATTGGTCCAAACCCGAGACAGCTTTCCTTAGAGCCTAGTCTCACATGGGTTGGACCAGATGACGCCAAAAGGCGCATGTTTTATGTTTGCATTATAACTGCAGGTATTGTGGTCTATGCAAACATGACTCCTTGTAAAAAAAGGTGTCAGTTTTGTTGCCAGATAGAAGGTTAAAAAAAACAATTATCATATTTTTTACTGGCAAATGAGGTTCCAATGGTCTTTGAAAAGTACTTTAGAAGTTTCGTCATTGTGGACGAGTCCGCACCTCCCACCACGATGCTCCTGATTGCCAATCCATATCGGCTACAAGCCATCCTCTTGTTATGTGCAAGCCAGTTGCCTGTTGTCTGCCGGTAGCTGCCCCATGCCCGACTGATTGGCTTCTACGTACTGGGGTGGTGTGACGTCGTGACTCGGGTGATCCTCCCGCGCCGGTTTTTCACGGTGGTGCTCCCCGTGAGTTTTCGGGTCGTGCCGCGTGTCGCACGGCGCGATGCCCAACGTTTCGCTCCACGTGCCGGGGGCTTCTTCAGCAATTGACCGTTTACGCGCCAGTGCACAATTACTTTTCTTTGCAGGTCAGTGTGATTGGACACACATATACGAAAGTTTAGGTTATTTCGATTACTTGGCTGCGAGAAATCTCCACGTGATAAGCCACTTCGTTCAGCTTTCATTAGTGGCCAGGTCCCTTTTGAAAAAGAAACTAATAGCTCAGTGGGCTTTACCTGATAAAATAATAAATAATTATAGCTCATCGGATTCTGCAAGTATAAATAAAAGCTTCTGATTCTGGTCACGGCGTTTTGTTTTATCGTGGGACAACGTCGTGCCATTGTTGACGATGGATAACGAACTTACGGGACTCGCTCGTGTCGAGCCGAGCACCAGCCCACGGACCCCGCGAACCGCGAGGAGCGCGCGTACCTTCTCCACGTAGTAGGTGACGGCCTCGGAGCCGGAGGAGACCGGCACCTTCCAGCCGAGCACCGCGTAGCTGCGGCTGATCTCGGTGACCGCCACCTCCTGCGGGCAGCTCGGCACCGTCGCGTCTGCAGGGCGGCACGCGGCGGTTTAACGCGACGACAAAGATACATGGCCTTTCTCTGCGTCCGTGCAGACTGCTGGGCCAGGTGCTGCTAGCGAGCACTGGTGAGGGCCAGCGCAGCACACGAGGGGGCTGGGTGTGGCCAGCACTGATGTCCAGCCACCTTTGTCTCCCCAGTCCTGGTGTTCCACGCACCAAACCGGTTGCTTATTTGAGGCTGAGCGGAACTAGCGGAGGCCCGGGAACGGTTCAGACATTCACCGCCGATTTTAACTGTGGGCACTGGGTTTTGCAGCAGAGTGCGCCAACCACTAGACTACTGCTCCCCGCACACAGCAGTGTAATATATACATGCAGCGGTGTTATACACAAACAGAGGTGTGATACACATGCACGGCAGTGCAATTCACTAAAACCTATCAAAGCCGAATTTGAGAAAGTTAGAATTCAGGGTATGCCAGAAAGGCTCCCTATTCCACGTGTTACTGGGAATGTGGTAGACTAATGCAATCAGGAGGCTGGTGTGCTTTGAAGCCTCGGTGGACCAAGTTTTCTGATATTGCTCTCATGTTTTCCACATTAGTTTGACAGGTACTTTACAAATTAATAAACTCTTTAGGCCTGTCATAAAATCTTCAGCCATTCCCATTATAATGATATGTGTGTATGCTGAACTCCTTATGCACGGTATGTAGTCAACCGTGCTAATCGGAGGTGCAGGGGAAGGACAACAAACTAAACCAGAGCAGTGTTAATGAGGAATGTGGTGTGTTTGTATTTTTTGCATTTGATAACATCAGCAAAAGTAAATGCGGGAGGCCAGTAACGACGACGATGATGCTGACGATGATGAAAGCAAAACCACAGCTGCAGTTCAGGACATTCCTCTTACCCGTCGGCTCCTCTTCAGTCACAAAGATTTGTCCAGTCCACGGGGCAGCAGGGGTTCCTAATGCATAAACAACAACAACAACAACGTTCCGACACTCGCATAACACGCTCACACCCGCAGGATACGCATGCGTAAACATATCCGCCGCGTCCTTTCAGCCGACACGGGTTCGAGCACCCTTGAGCTTGGCGGCCTCGTCCGGGTGCAGAGCGATGACGGGCTCCGAGGGCCGCGACGGGAGGCTCAGGCCGGCCGCGTTGACGGCGCGCACGCGGAACTGGTACGAGTGGCACTCCACCAGCCCGGCCGCCACCCAGCGCGCGTGTAGCACCGGCGCGTCGTTGCAGCTCACCCACTTCTCCGTGTTCACCTCGCGCCTGCCGCGCACAAAGGGCCGTAACGTCGCGTCACTCTCCGCGCAGGAGATACCCGGAGCTCCATTCGCATTCTGCTGTTGTTGTTCGTGAAGGTTTTATGAGTTAGGTCGCGTAAGTATAAATGTGTCGTGTACCCACCACCCACCCGACACGGCCAAATTGACATGAGGGTTTGTCACAGAAACAAAACGTGCCAATTCGTTACTGCTTGAGCACAAGCGGTGAGTTGGAGCGTAAACCCACAACATTTACAATGTGAGTACGACGTTTGGCTGACGATTACAACCAGCTTCATCAGGCGATCTTCCAGATTTGTGAAGAGGAAAAGTATCCTCCCCATAGAGATTAGTAGGTTTAACACGTAGGCTTTCGCGACCGATATTATTCATTGAAAACTGTTTTTGATGTTGTTGTCATTTCCCACAGCTGGGCAATGGCCTCTCTTCCCACATCTTTCATTAATTTGCTTTGTTGATGTTTAAAGCGACCAAATTTCTGGGAGACTCAACCGGGACACGTGGTAAGCCAACATACCCTCTCTCTCCATCGGCCCCATCCACTTGCATAACTCTACACCAACTTGATCACGAGCTCTGCCCCACAACGAGTGCCCTTCCGACATTGGCCCCGTCTAGCGCTCACAGGGCCCTACCTTCCATCTTTGCCAACTGTGCCCAAAATTCAGGGTGGGAGCCCTTCGCCCGCATCATGAGTCAAGTTTGAGACAAGAACATTTTACACTTCGGGACAAAAATCGCATTTTTCGCAAATGCTTGGAGGACACTGTAAGAGCCCCTTTGAAACAGGTAGTGTTGTCGGCCAAACCAGGACATTTGGTATTTGTATTTATATGATGTGTGAAAATACGAGCACAGCAACCGTTCCAGGCACATGTGAAAAATATTTGCAAATGCCTCAGAAGCCAACAATGGGCTTTACTTGTTAGAAAAAAAAACTCAGTGAAAGTGGTTTTCCATTCTAACTTGCTCAGGACAGCAATTATATCTCATTTGTAGCCTTGAGTCAGCTGTTGAACTTACACATGCCTATGACGGCAGTAAGATAGTCAATAGGGCAAAGGCGTTTTCCTTAGCACAAAGTAGTACATATGTGATTGACTACAAATAGATTAAAAGCTAATTTGACCTCTGACCTAACTTTGCCCTCACGACCTTCTGGTCGTTATATGCAAAGCCCTAACCACGTATACACGGGACTCATTCCCCCTACGCTGGGATGTTAAACATTGCAGGGAACAAATGAATGAGCTCCATCTCGTGTTGCGTAAGAGAGGTCTATTGCAGTGACTTCAGAAGTAGTTGTGTGGTGCCATCCTCTGGAGACATCCCATGGTACAATGTGAAGCCCTGCTTAACGGGCGCCACTGTGGCGAGATGTTAACTACCTCGCCTGCTTTACAGGAGGTCGTCGGTTCGATCCCCACCCTGACACATGCATATATGGAGTTTGCATGTTCTCCCTGTGGTTGCATGGATTTTTCTCCGGTTCCTCCGGTTTTTACCTCCACATTTAGAATCATGCCTTTAGAGTGTTGGGCTGCTATAAATTGCCACGTGATAAGCCACTTCATTAGGCTATCACTTGTAGCCAGGTCGCTTCTGAAAAAGAGCTATATAGTTCAGTGGGCCATACCTGTCAAAATAAAAAGAGTTTATAGTGTTAGTGAATTAATTTTAAGAGGATTTTTTTTTCTTTTTGCCAATGTTATTCGAAACGTGCCAAAGATGCGATGGAGTCGGGCAGAGCAGTGCGTCATCCCGTGTGAGGGAACGGCCCACTGAGACAACTATCGCAGAACTACATCCGAGGTCTCTTAAATCAAACATTTCATCTACGCACGAGAGAGGGTGCATTTTTCATGCGATGGGGTTTTTTTTGTGCAGTCATTGGCGACCAGACTGAGACCATCAACTCACTGCACTTGAAGAGCCCTCTTTTATCACCAATGGCTGAAACCCAGCTTTGAACGCAGAATCTCAGCAGTGTTGGCTCAGCACTCTTGACTTCTGGGCCAACTGTTCACCTCCCGACGAGAGGACACATACACATCATGACTTGGCCCTGATGGGATAATTTGGAGAGAGAGAGAGAGAGAATAGCAAAAAAATGACATCTGCTTGCGGCACTGACCTTTCAACAAAGTAGCCGGTGATGGGGCTGCCTCCTTGGCCACTGGGAGGCTTCCACGAGACGATGACGTAGTTGCGGTTCGGGTCGTGGATCTCCACGCCAAGCGGAGCAGGAGGTGCGCCAGCAATTTCAGCTGCCGCATCTGTAACGCCGCCGGTGGAGTGGCGGGGAGGGGGGCACACACAGGCACATGTAAACCTTACAGGTGTAGAGGTGGTACGTACCGGGATGTAGCGAGCCATCGCGTAGCTGGTGTCTACATCACGTCCGCACTAGCCCCGCCCCTCGGGGAGCAGAGGGCTATATAAGGCGATGCGCGGGAGCGCTCGGGAGTCGTTGAAACCAGTGAAGAATGAAGACGGAGCAAGCTACATAGGACCCTGGGACCCCTAGCCCCGCTGCCCTTGTCAGGGCCGGGACTCTGTGTGGCTCAGTGGTGAGACCCTGGGTACTCACAAGCCCGACGTCCTTATCAGGGCCGGGTTGATGGGCCAGTGGTTGAGACCCGTACCCTGGCTAGGTCGGGTCAGATAGCCTCCTCTAGGAAGTACCTAGCCGGAGGACCTGAGAGCGTAGCCGGTGTCAGGCACGTGTGGCCGTAGGCTGTATTCCTAGGCTGTATAGCTGACTGGTTCTGTAGGGTGTTATAATAAATATGTGCTGCCTCCGTCAACTCGTCTCCTGCAGCAATTAAGACGTTACACAGGCACGAGTGAGAATGTGCAGACAAAGATTCCCTATCGTGTGTAGTGGGCGTACAGACAGGACGTTCACGTTGGTTGTTACAATGACAAAAGCTGGCTGATTTATTTCTCTGTATATATTTATGCCTTCATTTCTCCAGTCCAATTTGTGGCAAAATGTGTTCTCGTGTCGGTGTGAATAACGTTGGTGAAGAGTGTGTCGCCTTGTTCTCGATACTATGGAGCATAATATGGTATGTTACCAAGTTAATTGTGTTATTATACTCTTACAACTTCACCCCTTTGCTAAGCAGCGGCCATAATCGAACAGAGAGTCCTTCAAAGAGGTCAGCAACAAATTGAGCTCGAGTGAGGGCAAGTCAGCAGGAGCTGAGAAGCTTCTTGAAAAAAAGTTTGTAGTTTCTATTAGACGCCATATCAATCCAATTCGTGTTTTATACAGGATAGGAAAGATAGGCGAAACAAAGGGAGATTCCATAGACCGAGATGTGTGCAGGACAGGTTATTCAGTAAACCCGTGGCCACGGTGGGGTCCCTTAGTGAAGCGCCCCATGGCATGGCCTTTGACGGTCTTGTTAGTCTAGGTTGAGTGTTGAGGTGGTGGGGTGGTTTAGGTGTCACGCCTTCGAGCCAGTACCACAAAGAACCTCGGGTTAACATCCGGGTTTCAGTCACCTGTCATAAAACAAAGTTCTCAAGTCTAGCGAGATGATGATGGTCTCAGCATTGTGATCAATAACTGCACACACAAAAATTAACCCGTAAAAACTAAGTTTTTCACTATAAATCCTTTATATGCGTGGCGGCTAGAGTCCTCTCGTCCTCTGGCTTGAGATGGCTGCCACTTATGGGTCAGATGATTGCATGCCAGCATTAAGCAATTGGTAAGTAAATATAATATTTTTGTCCTAAAAAGTGTAAAATTTTGGAAAAAATTTTCACGAACATTAATTGTCACGCACAACGAGCCTGTGTGCAAAATGTCAGCTCGATTGGATCACGGGAAGTGGGTTAAAAAACGACCGAAAGATTTGCACGGTCGTAAGCAAGCAAGCAAGTGAACTTAATATAAAGGATTTTTAAAAACCCATTACACTCGATTTGGCTTTTCACTTAGTTTGGCACGAAATAAAAATGCACCTCTGAGAGTGAAAAAATTGGGTTGCACCGCGTGTTGCCCGGCACGATGAATTCAGATCCTGAACAAGCTGCCGGCGTGCGCGGAGATGAAACGTCGGGCCAGCGTGCCGAACAACACGCGGGCCGAGCCACGGCATACCGCGCACGAAGACGTAGGCGGAGTGGCGAGCGGCGCCGCCGGTGGTGACGACTCGCACCGTGTAGAGCCCCTCGTCCTCCTTGTTGAGGTGGGCCAGCACCAGCGTGGCCTTCTCCCCGCTCCAGTACAGCTGCACCCACTTGGACTCCTCCAGCTGCACGTCTGAGCGAGCACAGCGCACACGGCCGTTGGGGGAGGGTGCCGAGTAATAACTTTTAAAAGATTATTGGTTTTTTACCCTTTTATCTGGCAACGAAACTGACACCTTTTTTACGAGGAGTCATGTTTGCATAGACCACAATACCTGCAGTCATAATGGAAACAAAAAACATAACTCTGATAATGTATGCACTGTCCAGAGTTGTGTTTTTGGTTTGCATTATGACTGCAGGTATTGTGGTCTATGCAAACATGACTTGTCGTAAAAAAAGGTGTCAGTTTTGTTGCCAGATAAAAGGGTAAAAAAACAATTATCATATTTTTTACTGGCAAATGAGGTACCAATGGTGTAAAAAACTTTTAAAAGGTAAAGGCGCATCCCTGCAATGTCCTGCTTGTCCCACTGCCTCGACTACACGGGATTTTTGGCCTACTCTTCCTGGCTAGCCAGGCGTCTTGGAAGAAGCCGCAGTACCCACACTTTACCCCCCACCACACGTGACCTGCCAATCGACTAACTCTGGTGGACCGATTTATACTGCTGGCTGGACAGAGGCGGGGAGATTAGCGAAAGCTGCACCGCCGCTTCGTCTGCCACGTCGGGATAACGAGCCAGCTAACCGCTGTGCTAACCATTGCACCAACAACAGCAGTTCACAGCCCTTTGTCAATACACGCTTGGGTGAAGGCCTCCCCACGCCAAGTCATACGCCAACACGCTGGCCAGCGTGCATTGGCTGGTAGGAGGTGAGTCCCTGGACCAGTACAGGTCTCTAGCCCTGGCCAGGAATTGAATTCAGAAAGCAGAGCTAGTAGAGCAATGTGTTAACCGCTGCACCGCCACTCTAACCCAAGGTAAAACCCTCGATGACCAGGATACAAAACCTTGATATTTGCATCTCACTTACTGGCAATAAAAGGCAGAAATCCATTAGTTCCATATAAAATGTACAACATCAGCAGACATCGTGCGTTAATAATGCACGCCAGAGTAATACATGGTATTAAACAGTCTAACTGTGATACATAAAAAACAAATTCAGAAGCAAAGAATGACATAGAATGTTATAAAATGTCATAAAAAAAAGTACCACTTTGACTTAAGAGTAAAGCATTATACGCAAAGGGGAGTTACGTGGCATATTTTATATATTGCTCCGCATAATGTTTCAATGATGTATTCTTTCCTGTGGCCGAGGTTGGCATTGTGAGCGTACAGAGAGTGCAGCGAGCATGGTTGGCCGATGAGAGCGGCGGTCAGGGCAATAAGCCGGCTTCATGGTCTCAGCGAAGTCACCAATGACTGCAAACAAAAAAATCCCCCTTATCACCTATTAACAGACTGTTGGGACAAGTGGTGTTAATTCTAGATTTGAAGCTTTCGTGACTGCAAGGATTCATATTCTTAGGTTTTTTCGGTAAAGTCACGTAGGTAAAAAATGAAAATTAATAAAAGTAAAATAAAATAAAAAATAAAATAAAAATCACGACGTTTCGGAGGCAACACAAGTGCTGTTAGTGAGTGGCACCTATGAAGGCCGGCACGGCACACGACGGGGGTGGGGTGGCCAATACCACGCCCAGCTGCCTTTGTCTCCCCTAGTGGCGATGTTTACACATCTCACCAGGTACTAATTTGAGGCTGAGTCGATCTAGGGGAGGCCCAGGACCGGTTCAGATAATGGTCACTAGCCATGAGCGGGAATCGAACTCGGTTCACCGGGTCCGTAACACAGCGCGCTAACCACTGCGCCACCGCTCCCCACTGCACACCAATGACTGCACACACACACACACAGAGAAAATCTGAATTCTGTGAAATCCGTATCTGTGGGTAGTCCCCGAACACACAGGGTTGTACTGCTCTGCGAGAGTTGCTAACGAATTTCATAACACGATGCTGAAAGTACATCTGGGAATTTGCGACAATACCACAAGAAATGTGCCTCTGGGCTGGAGAAGATTCCAGGCGTGTGTGTTGACAAGGATGGAGAACAAGTGGGATATTCTTTGACTTTTTGAAGCTATTAACATCACATTTGTTATCATGTTACAGTGTATTGTCCGTTCTTTTCCCATTAAAAACGATAGTCCCATAAAAGTGTTAAGACTTTTTTGAGCACCCTGTATCTTAGCGTGCAGATGGCTGGGTCATTATACCGTGGCCCGATGGATATTTCCCCATCAAATATCCGTCGTATGAGGATTGCAGCGGTTGTACAAACACAAACCGCTATCGTGGCCGCAAAGGCAGTGCCAAAAAATGGATGGGCACGAATCTGACATCTGTTTATTGTGTAAATATTTTTTTTGTTTTCCAAGCGTAATGCATGGCGTGCGTTGAATTTAAATTATTTCCACATCGTGTTCATGTAAGTGCTGTAAAACGAGGTACGATATGGCAAAAAACATGAATAATTTAAAGGGGGGGAAAACACAACTTGTGAAATTAATGGAAATTATGCGTGATGGAATGAACGATCTGATATAATTGGCCACAATGGGGAGTGAGCATGGATTTCACTGAGCCTCTCAGCCACTGTCACAGGCGATTTCCTTCTTTGTGACAGTCACTTTTTTTTCTCTTCACCATCATATCCGGTCGTTCTCGCCATGTCGTGTCATGAAACAAATACATTTAACACTCCTGCAGCTTGTCATTGAGCCCACAGCACTCTGTTCAAGAGCCACATCAATAGGCCTATGTATCCATACTCGCGACAGACACCTTTTACATGTGGTAGGGATATGTTAACTACCTCGGTTGGTATATAGGAGGTCGTGGGTTCGATCCTGACCCTGACCCTCACGCCTGTATATTTGGAGTGTTCATGTTCTCCCCGTGGTCACGTGGATTTTTATCCGGGTCTTTCGGCTTTTCCCTCCACATTAAAAACATGTGCTTCGAGTATTTGAATGCTACAAATTTACACATTATGAGCCATTTCGTTGGGCTATCACTTGTGGCCAAGTCGCTTCTGAAAGAAGATCTATATAGCTCAGTGGGCGTCACCTATTAAAATAAAAAAAGTGTTTTTTACATGACCTTGAAAAAGAGTACAGGCGGTCCCCGCTTTCACGACATCACATGTTCCTAGAAACCCCGTCGGAAATCGAACCCTATTTCCCCATTGACTGTAGAAACAGTGAAAACATCACTTTCTGATGGGGTTTTTTTCCTTTAATCGGACATGTTTAACAAGGTTTAATGGGTAAAAATCCACAAAAAATCTTGAGAATAACAAAAGCTACACGCCAAGTCACATTGGAAACCAGAATGACTGTTCAAATGTGTTCAGAGTCATGTATTAAGATGCGTCGTAAATAAAATGTTTGCATCGTAAATGGATCCTTGGTTGAATTATATAAACGTCGCAAATTTGGACCGTCATCAATCGGACAGTCGTAAAGTGGAGACCATCTGTATTTTTCCCGTGTGAATAAAACTACAACATATAATTATTGGAACCACAATACCTTTGAACTAGTAAACAATAAAAGAACTACGGGTACTTTTTTTTTTATCCAGTCAATGGTAACCAGGTTTAGACTTTAGCACTCATTGGTGTGGGGCCTTGTGCCCCTGCCACTCCCTCCTTAGACTGCCCTGGGGCTCGTTTGTGCTGCCCCGGCTGCCCCTCGGGCTCATTGTTGTTGTCGGTGCTAGGCCCAGGTTGCTTCATCCAGAGCCGGCCCAGCCACTAAGCGACCCTTGCAATTGCAAAGGGCCCCGTGGCCAGCAGAGGGCCCCCTAGAGTCACTGCTAGCGAGTGGGTGAAAAAAATCATACATCAAAGGGGCCTCCAACCAAATTTTGCTTAGGGCCCCCAAAGGTCTAGGGCCGGTTCTGCCTTCATCCCAGACTGTGCCATGGTGCTGCTGCCTCTTCACTCTCCGATGTTTCCCTGCCCTGATCTCCCCCCTTGTCACTTTATCCCAAAACGTAGTCTTCTTCTGACGTATTCATAATCAGACGCTCTGTATATTCAATTTGGTCTTTCTTCTCGTTCTACTTTCATTCTAACCTAGCATTTCAAGGGTGCCAGTTCATTGCTCTAACACAGAACTCGCCACCTGAGTCACACAGGCCCTTCCACGTGTGTGTGTGTGTGCGTGTATGTACTTTCATTAAAATGAACGAGAGGCCCCTACCATCACGGAACCACTGGATTTCCACGCGAGCCTTGTGCAAGTTTGGCACGACCACGGCGGTGCAGCACAGGGACAGCGTCTCTCCCTCCCGGCCGAACGTGACGCCAAACTTTTCCATGATGCGCACGTCGAACTCCAGCCCTGACACCGTGGGCAGGGCTGGCACTGCAGCAGAGAGGGTGAGATGGGGAGCAAATGGGAAGGAGAGGGAAGGAGAGAGATGAGCAAGAAGGAGACAACAAGACATTTCATCTGCAAATGTCCATCCGTATATTTTAATCGGCGGCAGAAATGGAGACATCTTCACGCCGTGCAGCTCATGAGGGCTACTTGGCCATACTTCACCACGCTGATTTCAAGTGCACCCACATCATATCCCACAATGACCTGGAATATTGCCGGGGCAAAACCCACTTTATTCCAAAGGTTAATGCATTCTCCAAGGGTATAGAAATGAGATATTTTCATCACCATTTATCACAGCCATTCTCAGAATGAGATGTAAAAATCGCCCTCATTAAGTTTGTCATGAAGTTTATCTCAACGAACTTAAACCCCGCAACATGAATTCGATTCCTCGCCATGGCCAACATCAGCGGCGAGTGATATTGGAACCCCGTTCTGGCCATCTCCGTCACCAAACGGTGGTGACCAGCACGTTAAAGTGTGGTCAAACAACCCTAAATGACCGATACGGCATAGGGAGGCCTTTAAGCTATCAGCGTATTGACAAACGACTGATTATAATTATTTTATGCAATGGGCACAGTTCACGCAACTCAAAAGCTGAATATATGTTTCTATCTGTGTATACAATACACACTTACAACTTTGCAATGACATCGGTAACATTTGCCCAGTTCTCGTAGGTCACATTACTCGTGCTAATTTACATTTTATTAACACTCTTAAGTGTGCTCGGTGTCAACGGTACAACCATTCCACAGTGGAAATATTTTCCATCCCATTATCTCCGGCTTTCAAGTGGCCGCGCGGTGAATTCTTTTGCGCAGTAGGAGCCGAACTATTTTTAAACGGCATCTCCGCTGATAAAGTGCTGCAAGCAAATTGTGTGGCATTAGTCAGGGACTGACATACGCATCATACTACGAGCGTCCATACCTTCTGCTACAGTGGCCGCATGCCCGACATTTATAACAGATTCGCATTGAAAGGAAATTATATTTCACTGCAAAGCTATAAATATGCTAATTCGTCCGGTTATATAAAGAGAGAGCTATTTTCACGAGATTTGGAAACAAATTTTATCCTGTGACAGGTCTGTCTGAAGAGCTAGGGACAGACAAGTACACTTAAATGCATGCACAATATGTTACACGTAATTTTTTTGATAGATTATTTTCCTATTCATTTCTAGTCTTTATTTTTCCGTATTACTTCAAGGTGGTTGTGTCGGTGGTGCGTGCCTGTGAGCCGCCACTATCGAGGCACGGGATGGTGGATCACGCGGGTTTTGTGAGAACTCTCAAACCCACAGGGTGGAGAGGCGGTCAGCGGATGATGGCAGTAGAGCGAATGAGCTGTTGCACCCATCTGTGTGGACCTTATGAGTTGTATTTCCTTATATGCATGGGGTTTCTGCAGATACTCTGGTTTACTTACTAATAAAAAGTCTGTTCATAATATTCAACGTACCTAATATTGCACTTATTTATCCAGGAGAGGCACATTGGGTCACGTGACTCTTTATCAGGAGGGTGATGCCCCTTTTGGGTTTTTATCTTAAGATGTTTTCAGCCAGTCAATGATGCTGCGTGTTCATTATACAAGTGTGGGAGTGAACCGGAGAAAACCCACGCGCGTCAGAGGTGCAACACCCTATCCCCATACAGATGGAAACAGAGGGCGATGAGTCCACTTGCTGTACTGCCCTCTCCTGGCGAGACAGGGCAGAGGCACGGCGACGCCCACGGTAGCGCAGGCCACGTGCGTAACCACCGACCGCGCGCTTAAATGAACACAACTAAACACCCTAATGCAGGACCCTGTTGAGACTGAGATGGGTGAGGCTCTATGAGACATCAAGATCTCCGGTTAGCGCGGTTGGCTATGTACGGTGCAAAAGAAGTTCAGCATACATTGTTATTATTTTTCCGCAAGGCTGCATCAGGGGAAGCAGAGGGACGTGTGGCAAAATCCACCATTGTGCGTTGGCTCTGTGCACCCATGACTACTGTTATTAATCTTCTTCTTAGGCTTTTGTACCCAGGAATGCCTCACTGAGTCTCCAGACTCGTTTTCAGGACGGTCTTGCCAAGTTGTCACAGTCCGTGGATATGTTGCTGTGCATAAACCAAAAGTGTTTTTTTTTTTATATAATTGGGATGTTTGGCCAACACTTTGTACGAGGAAACCGGAAACCGGAGAACCCCAACGCAGAACAGAGGGGGAACATACGACCTTCACACAGATAGGCGCCTGAGTCGGGGATTGAACCCAGGCTCCCTTCTTGCTGAGGTGGACCAGTGTTACCGCTGTGCCATCCCTGCCACTATGCCGCTACGCTCCCAGTCTTGACCAACGTGACCAGCGTGGTGAGGAATGGTCAAATAACCCCCGTGACTTGCACTGCGTGCGTAGGCCCTCAAACAGCTGCGGATTGGCCACCGTGTCTTGTATATCATCATGAATGACGCTATCGTAATTCTAAAGAGAGTCGCACGTATTTTTCCGTGGGATTTTGACACTTAACGAAGGGGCTTATCGAAAACGAATTCCAAGTACGCACGAGACACACAACGTCTCGAGAAAGAATATTGAAATCAGCGCTTCTGAGCAATTTGTACGAGAGCCCACGCGCTCGTCCTCAAAGCAATCGCTCGCAACAAGTACCACGCTGGCTTTACGAGTCAGCTGGAGGAAGGCCTTCGTCAGCTCCCGAGTGCGTGTTCTTTGCAAGAGGCACTCTTGGGCATGGATGACATTCAAATCAATCCCCGGAGCAGACGCCAAGGGCTCGGTTCGCAACAAGAAATCCGCCATCTGGCACGACCGTCCAGGAATCTGTGAGAACATCTTGAAGTACGTTCATAAAATGTAATTTTTTGACATATTTATTTAATGTGATTCATGGAGTTGCTTACACTTTTTTTTATTTAGATGCTATCGAAAAGGTTGCAAAGGTAATAGTGCAGTCCTGCTCTTTCTTTACCTATGCCTGGCATGAGAACCCCTCTACCGGGTTCTTGGCCTGCTGTTCCATATTGGCAAGAAGTGGGAGTACCCACACTTTACCCCACCAAACGCGGCCTGCCAATGAAATATCTGCGGTGAACCACAAAATGACAGTGTTAGTTGGACGGAAGCAGAGGGGGGGTTGAGGAGACTTGGCTATTGCGTAAATGATGCTGCATTTCCGTCAAATGTGTTGCACTTTGCATTCTGTTTCTCAAATGTCTGTAGAAACATATCCCCTTGAAAATGAGTTTCATTTAAAAATTGCCATCATAACCGTGATAAACATTTTTCAGTAAAAACCCATGCATACAGAGACATTAAAATATCTGCAGTAAATAATGCGTGAATGATGGTGATTGACAAGAGAAGGGGCTGATGGATAGAAGTTATGGCGGTGGTGGTAATGGCGATGATTATCTACACTAATGCGTTTTCGGGTTGTACCATATGTTGTTTGGCATGATGTCCGACGTTTTGTTCCATGTACCAGGAGCTTCTTCGTGCCAAGAAACATGCGGTATGGTCCAAAAACAACATATGCAGAGCCGTGCAGCACAAACGCAGATTCATGCGTACTCACGGTCAGAGAACAGAAACTTGCTTTTAGGTTTGCAAATCACCCCAGGCTGATATATAAAAAATTAGGAAGCCAAAAAAACATACTTTTCTTATACATACATATATATGTAAATACAATAAATGCAATGGGAAGCATTGCACCTCCAATTTCCCATATCAGAAGATTTGCAAACCCAAGCGAAATTGTTTTTGTTAACTGCCTCTGAGCAAAAAGGAGTTGCTCTGAGCTCAAGCGACTCACAGTCGAAGGGGAAAGTGGAGATCCCGGAGTAGAAGCAGGTCTCGTCAAACTCGCTCCTGAATCCTGGTGCGACACAAAACACGGGAGTTGAGTTCCACCAAAAGGGGGAAATGCCTGAAACTGCTTCGCTCGCTCGCTCGCTCGTTCGTTTATCCCCCCCGCGATCACTCCCTTCAGCTATCCGAGGTTACAAAGTCGAGCGGGACAATGGTGACATCAGAAAGAGCCGAAAGTTGGATATTCCCCATTGATTTGTGGACATGGTGAAAGCGAGGCCTGCAACAACGCCACAACGCCAGCCGTTTGATTGAATTGATTGAATTGATTTGATTGAATTGATTGAATTGATTGAATTGATTTGATTGAATTGTCACAAATATTTATGGTGGCGCTACGATTCAAGACCAAATAGGTTCTTCATCTCATTTTTTACCGTCTCTCTTTCTATTTTGTGTATTTGCATCTCACGTTTTGTCTTGTTTGTATTGCTTTTGTCCACTCAGTTAGCTCGTCATATGATTTACATATAATTAGTATAAATCGTCAACAATCAGTTCTCACGTGCACAATTTGATCGACGTATTGTGAGCGCAGTGACAAATTCGAGTCAATATATCGATGTATGAATATACGCCTACCCCGACATCGTACCTAATGTAACAATAATTACACAAATTACGATTAACCTTGCGCGATACCATTAATTTTTAGCACCACGTCTGAGCGGTAAGATGAATTCAACTGAAGGCGGGAGAGAGGGGGGGTGGTGAGGTGGTGAGGTGGGTACTCACTTTTCACCACCAGAGTGGCGAAGCTGGACGTTTCTCCTCTGGTGCTAATGGCCGAGACGCGGTACTGAGCCGTGTCATCCTCATTGCACCTGCAATTTCATGAAACGTTAACTGAGCAGCCGCCCATGGGCAACACTGTACAACGATAGGCAAAGTCGTTTTCATGGCGCGGCCGTGCCATGAGCCGTGCTGCGGCTACTCCTTTCGCATTGTGAATGGTTCCATTGGTGTGAATGACCTGCGGACTGAACCTACTTGCTGTACTGCCATCTCCTGGCCATCTCGCAGCCTAGTATGCACTGATGGTTGCCCATGCAAGTACTAGTCACAGTCAACCCTATTCAGCTTTTCGATTTAAAGCTTTCGTGACTGCAGGGATTCATCTTCTTGGTTCTTCCGGTAAAGTCACGTAGAAGGGAAGTAATAAAATAATTAAAAAAAACATAATAAAATTATTATTTTACGTTATGTTTTATTATTATGTTTTATTTTTATTATTTTATTACTTCCCTTCTACGTGACTTTTCCGAAAGAACCAAGAAGACCTATTCAGCTTCTAAGAGCCCAGTGAGATTGGGCACATCCACAGTGAATTGGTCACAGGCAACCACACATCATATGGGTTGTAAAGAATGAGATTACCTACACGTTACCCTAACACAATACAAGAATCAGTAACCAGAATTTGCCAATGGGTAGGAGAGAGAGAGGATGATTTATACCTCAACTCAAAATATTATAATTGCAAATCCTACGTGGTGAACTCTGACACCCTGCACATTGTTATTGGCCAAGTGATGCAGACAAGATCATCAATAATAAGAGAAAAATAAATCAACGTTATTGTATATTGTCCTTTGCAATGCAGAGTTATGTAACACAGTTTTACTGTTGAAGACTCAGCGCCAGCACTGACTAAGCTGTTGGGGAATTGGAGTGGGCCTTTTTCTACTTGTCTCGCCATTCATACAAGATTACAGATCAGCCATCGCAAGGCCTGTGGACATCCCTTCAGCCTGGCCTGCTGATGGCTTGCAGAGCAGGCGCCCTCCTTTACACAGGACATGGACAACGCAGATGGAGCTGTGAAATCAGCTCCAGGTGCAGATACTCGACGGATCGTTCAATCGCAGGACCCTGACGCATGGCGGCAACTTGGGGTCGTCTTCATCCAGCAGGGAATCGATCATGCCCAGGAGTCGGCAACCTGCGTCTACGGAGCCGCATGCGGCTGTTTGAGGATGATAAGTGACGTTCTTTATGAAGGACCCACCGTCTCGTACTCACATGCATTGCGGCTCTTAAAATATGAAAGTTTTTTTTTCGAAAAAAATGTCTCTCCTCGTTACTTTGCTTACCGACCTATGATCACTGCTGATGATTATGATGACGATCATGATGACGATCATGATCTTGACAACAGAATCCCTCCTCGATGCGTGGCATCAGTCTCCTCGACCGGAGTCAGGATGTCCATGCGCGTGGCTTCTGGGCCCTTGGCCTCAAGGAGCTGGGGGCCCTTACCAGTTGATCTCCAGTGCGTGAACGCCGTAGTTGCTGCTGATGCGGTACTTTCCCGGCTCGCGATGGACATCCATGGGCTTGTTGTTCTTAAACCTGCAGCGCGACAGAGACACAACCGCGCACATTAAGGACGCAGCCGACAAAACTAAACTAAACTAATTATCTTTTACCGGGCAAGGCCCACTGAGCTGTATAGCTCTTTTTCAGAAGTGACCTGTCCACAAACGATAGTTAAACGAAGGGGCTTATCATGTGGAAATTTATATCAGCCAAGACCCGGAGGAAAAATCCACGTGACGACAGGACGAACATGCAAACTCCAAATATGCAGGGGTCAGGATCGAGATTGAACCCACGACCTCCTGCATACCAGGCGAGGAAGTCAACATCTTGCCATCAATAAAACAAACGGTCCTTACCTCGTAGAGATCTAAATAGAGAAATAAAACATTCCGGGCCGTTTGCGAATCAACTCCTGGGTGAAGACCTCCCCTCACCACGTTGGAGCATGGGGATAGTGTGACCATACTTCACCGTGCTGGTCGGTGAGAGGGGATGGGCTGGGGCTATCCAGGACCAGTTCAGATAATATATATCGTAGA
>CM025635.2:11153662-11170957 GCA_014621495.2 Entosphenus tridentatus | reverse complement strand
ATGTGTAGCTACTACATATGTGTAGCTACTACATATGTGTAGCTACTTTTGCTACGAAGATAATCCGGCATTGACGAGGGATGAGCACGCTCCGGCGCCCCCTAAGCCACACCCGAGGCTGGGCACGGTCTATATATGGAGGCCGTTATAGCGGCCACGTTTCTGAACGCCCTTCGTTCACCAGGCGTCCGGAGACAGCTCCTAAAACGATACCGTCCCAGCTCAGCAAACACCCCGCGGGGAGTGACGACTGCACGCCGGCGTTAGGTCGCATCACAGCTGCCGAGTGCGAATTGATGGTGGTGGATGGTGGTGGGGGTGGCAGGGGGGTCCTATCCGAATCGCTCGTGAGAATGGGCACAGATGAGATGTTAATTTATTAAGTAAGTAAAAAAACACCCCCCACTGCATTTAATAATAAGACTTTTATTTTACACGTAATAATACTTTTATTTTTCATGCTACCGGCATCCCATAACGAAGTACATGAATGAAACATATATTAATATTTCCCGCACCTCCAATTAGCACGGTTAGCTTAAGAAGTGCAACATACATAGAAATGGACCAAATCCCATATATAGCCACTATCGAGCAAATGCAAACCCCTACTACTACCAAACAAATTAAGAAATTAATCTTCAAATAAATAAACGGCACCAAAAAACAAAAAGTACAAACATCAACAAAAAGTTAGCACAACAGAGAGGTCTAACGACTACACAAGCCCAGGCCACAGTCCCAACTTCCCAACCAAGCCTGGAGACCTTCAAGGGCGGGCCGGTGGTGGAGTGCCAAAAAGCCACCACTCATGTCAATCGCTCCATGGCAATTGCAGTACCTGTCACAAGCACCACCCTTCTGGTGAGCTCTCGCCCCCCCTCCTGCCTCAAGCCCACGCCGTGCAGATCGTGAAGGTTGACTGACCAGACTGCGCCACGCCTGGTTAGTGTGGCTTGGTAATGACGGGGAGGAGCATAGACCTGGGAGCGTACAGGTACAGTACAACAATAGATGATGCTGGACTGCCCTCTGCTGCATATCGCCCAGTACAGCAACCCTATGGGACCTACACGGGTGTGGTGATCACCTCTCGGAACACTTTCCAGACTCTAACCCGGCTTAGCTTCCCAGATGAGACGAGATGGGGTGGATTCTGGACGATTTGGTCAAAGGCATTAATATTTGCATGCTGCGAGCACCGACTGAAAACTCCACATGGTCTTTGATATATAATTTTTTTTTAAATTGCTTGCATAAGCTAATAGGCCTCTTCTGCATGCCTGCAAAGTCGTTTTAATGTTTCAAGGTTATTTTCTCAAGCATACACTCTAACAGCTGTTCAACTGGGTTACAGATTGGCTCCGTTGAAATATGCACAGAAAAAAAATTGAAATATGATAATCCATAAGCCAGGCACTGCAACTAAATAACATTGCAATTTATAGATCATTGCCATTTGCTGTGGGTAATCTAATTGTCGTTCATAACGTGTATAATATTACAAATTGAAATGAATAGATTTCAAGAATACACCTGCAATCATTTAAGTGGATGGGACGCCTTCTTTGAAGAAAGGGGTGTTCTTGAGATCACGTCCACAATGTATGATAGATGTGGCTCTTAAACATGATTATTAATGTTTTAAAACATAAGTTGAAGCTGTTTAACTAAGGACCACTGAAGAAGAGAGCAAAGCGGATCCAGATTGCTATTTCTCAGGTTGCAAAGTGCTCTACTGAGAAAACATGTGTTTTTGAAAGACAATATCCAATGGTGCTAACGTAAGCCATCAACATTTACCGTAATGCGGAATATTGCGGGAAGCCAAACCGTGAGTAAAAATCGATAGAAATCTGCAAACGCACTCAACTTTCCTTGAGAATGTGTTGTGGCATCTTGAGTTAATTACAGGCAATACAATAATTAGTAAGTGCAACATTTCAACTGCAATGAATTAGCGAATTAAAATAAATCCTCGTATTTTCCCAAGTATTATTCTAAATGTTCTGCCAGTGTCGTATCATGGGGCGAAGCATTCATTCGAAAAACTGTCGTAGGCGTGCGCATAACCAGATGTATTCTTAGAAAACATCCCACGGTCATTTATGTCTGTGAAATATTGTTGCGCGTTATAAATTGCATTATCGCTAAATAACTACTTCTGAGATTCCTTCATTTAACCTCTATAGGGGGCGCACTTTCCCACGCACCCTTCTACAGAAATGTTTAATTTCATATAACATTAAAACCCGTATTTTTAATTCCCGTAGCTGAAATTTGGTCAAGTTCAGTGAAAATCCAAATGTGCGATGTCACTTGTGCCCAGACTTACATCATTGACTCACGATGTGTTGACAACTTGGTTTATCGAGTGACTGCCTGAATTCAGGCCCAGGATGTCAGTGGTGCCTGGCCACCGGCTCAGTGCTCTGACCTCTGAGCCAAAAGGCCACCGCAAACACATTTGTATCATAAAGGAGCACCTAGCATAACACTCAACACCGTGGTCTCTGGAACCTCCAATACAACACGACAGACTCCACTCTCTGTACCCTGTCCTCCCCATGCACATGTAAATCAGGTGGATATGTTTTCACAAGTCAGAAAAAAAAACGTGCACTACACGCATTTATCGATTTACAGACATTAAATCGGTCCCGAGAGGCTGGGGATGGAGGAAGCATGTTGAAGGTTGTTTTGAAAGCCCATTATCCGCACTGTGCATCCTTGATAGAATTACTGCCGTGTCAACAAATGGACCAACAACTATTGTAGAGTTCCAACATAACCCAACTTGACTTTGGTTGCGCTCTCTTTTTGCTTTCCCATAAATGTGTGGGATTTATGACAGCTACTGCAGACCGTCGGTAAAATAATCATCCTACCACTACTCCTCACTGGTGTTTCACGTAACCATTAGTTCATGCGGTATAACGATCATTGAAAGCCCGAGGTAATCCACTGCTCGAGGAAGGCCACCCCATGCCGTGGCCGTATATGAGGGTTGTTTGACCATACTTCACCACGCTGGTTCAGTCGAGGTTGGTAAAGGCAAGGGGAGCTTGGTGGACCAGTTGCGATATCACTCGCCACTCATAAAGACTCCAACAAAAGGTTCATCGCGCAGTGTGCTAACCACTGCGCCACCACTCCACACCAACCATTGCATGTTGCTACGTAATTTGAAATGTATCTAAAAATAAGACTCAGGGCCATCAGGGAAAAATTGCATTTGAGCCACAGTAAATATGCATTCAGCAAAATGCATGCGGGATGTATTTCATTAGGGAGCATCGTCACATTTGTATTTTTAAATAGGGACCGCTGACAACTCTGCCCAGGTGAGTTGGCAGCTACGAGGTCGGATCCCTGTGCTGACGTGGCCAATTGCAAGTTCGCCGATTTACGCCGCCTCCTAATAAAGCTAATCCCATTCACGTCATCTCCTAATCAAGCCTGCGAGCGATGAACACTCACTCAAGAGGTCCCATCAATGCGTCACTTAACACCAGGGGTCGTGTATCCATCGCCCTTCTCACGATTAATCCCATTAATTAGTGCGCTCCTCGGGTAAATTGTCTTAACATGCATTACTAATTACGTAACCACCTGACGCACCCTAATTACAACCACAGGTCTTTGTTTTACGAACAAACACATCTAATTAAATAAATAAAGTGCCATATTACAGGTTAATTATGCTCGGATAACTTTGACGCACTATTCATTAAGCCTGCCGATTGCATTCCATGTAGGGTTGAATTTCAATTCCCTCCCCCGTCGCACAAAAAAAACTCATCCCATACAATTAATATCGGACAATTGCTCTCTTGCACGCGAAGATGCGCGATTGGTGGGAGCATTCGCGATGTGACAATTTAACTGATTCGTCACGAGTTGCAGCCAAGGTTCAATTCAAGGGTAGATGATTTCGCCTCGTTTGTGTCCGTCTCGTCTGTTACGGTTATGTGCGCCATGCCGCCTCAATATAAATAATCGGCTTACCATTAACAACGTTATCGATTCTTACGCAGCTGAATTGATGCATTGTACCGCGAGCATTTAGAATCTCGATCAATTAACGACTCGATGCGCGGTTCGTTTACGCCATCATCCGAATACCCGTGAATGGATAAAGTTTAATAAAAGTTTGGAGATTAAGTCATTGAAGGGCAAAGTTTAATGACCGTTTTGAAGTTTTCAAATATGGCAATAATTCAAATAAATATAATACTATCCTATTGTAGTTTGTCAATACAACACAGTGCCACATATAGAGTAGTCCATAGGGATAGTTGGAAGACAACATATCTCTAATAATGCATTGAGCAACGATTATATTTTGATACCTCGGTCAAAGAACTTAGACTGCTCCTGTATTGTAGACAATTCCAATACCCTGACGAATACTACTTAAGCTATTTTCAGATATCTTAAAATACCCATGTTAAAATACCCAAATACCTATGTATAAAAACTAACACTTAACTTTGATACAAACGAATACTGTATCCGATACGACTCGATGCACACTATAATGTGCTATATTTAAATCTGAAATCCTAAGTCTTGGAGGTAAACATCGGCACGACAGTTTACATCACCGTCGACAGGATATACGAAGATTTCATGCCGATGCAAACTCGTTAAAGGTTTGGAAACAGGCTCTGAACAGCCCCCAGACTCACAATTAATATGGAATCCCTTTTTAAATCCTTTATATTAAGTTCACTTGCGCGCTTGCTTGCTTGCTTACGACCGTGCAAATCTTTCGGTCGTTTTTAACCCACTTCCCGTGATCCAATCGAGCTGACATTTTCCACACAGACTCGTTGTGCGTGACAATTAATGTTCGTGAAATTTTTTTCCTAAATTTTACACTTTTTAGGACAAAAATATTATATTTAATTACCAATTGCTTAATGCTGGCATGCAATCATCTGACGCATAGGTGGCAGCCATCTCAAGCCAGAGGACGAGAGGACTCTAGCCGCCACGCATATAAAGGATTTATAGTGAAAAACTTTGTTTTTACGGGTAAATGTTTATCACCCTGCAATGACGCATTCGCTTTTTACATCGATGCACTTTTTAAGTCTGTTGCTACATAGGATGTCAAATACACAAACAACAGACGGATTATCAAGTCTCTCATTTGATAGGTGCTCATACAAACATGATGATTGTTAACACGAATGTTATTGAATTGTCCACATGCGTTTGCTATTATGTAACGTCTATGTACGCTACATGAATTATATATGAGCAATTGGAAAAAAACAGTCATTATGATACCAATACACATGTAGTAAATGTGTGCTGCCTACACTGTGCAGTTTTATATTCCTAATTTGCTGCTTGAGTTACCTTTTACATCACGGATTAATTCGAAGTAAAAATAGATGTTATATTTTATACTGTCACATGAAATGACTAGGTCGTCGTTTCGGCCGACTAGCCTTCTTCAGGAAATATTGACACTGAAGTTTCCCGCTGATTAACCAATCAATGTATGAAAAACAGTTTCAAGACGTATTATTGTAATTCACCGCTTAGCGTCATAAGGGAACGTCATCGCTGACAGTGACAACTATCACGTTTTGCGAAGCGTACAGCTTTGTGTTGATGTGCAACAGGTCCACGACTCACACCTTGACCCCAGCCATCAACAACCACTCCGAACGTGCCGAGAGGGGCCGGGTGGCTCAGCGTGAGTAAGCAGCTCGCAATCGAAAAGGTTGCGAGTTCAAGACCTGGTCGAGGGGGTGGATTGAAAGCCCATCATCTCTCTGTGACAGATAAAATTATTCCCCACTTTGTGGGGAAGTCAACTGCGGTTATCCTATGGATAGACTCGCCCCTGGTACAGGAACGGGGCATTTCTGACCCATATGACGAGCAGCGCCCCAATGCACAGTTGTTTAGATCGTTGCCCTCTCCCCTCCGAATTTCGGTTACGTGCGCTGCGAACGAGCTTCAACACGCGTGCGCTTGGGCCGGAGATCGCTTTGCCCTGCCCGACCAAACCTCGCCTTGTTGAGTGCACGCAGTGCGACTGATGTCACTGCTCGCGAATGCTCGAGCGTGAACACTCACCGGACGCGAAGAGCAAGCCCGCGGTCCAGGACTTGGCGATGGTGGTAGTGGCACCCCCCGAGCAGGCGCGCGTTAGGTCTCAGCAGTTGAAGGGCAAGGGCTGTGTGGCTTTCGAACGGGGGCGACAAGGGCGATGGTGCTGCGATGGGACGGAGTGGTCGTGGTGCTGCTGATCGTGCTCGTGGTGACAGGTGGGTGGGGTGTGCCTGCGAACGGTTGGTTGGCCGGTAGACATGCACTCCAAGCTGGCACAGGCAAAGAAGACTGGAGAGGCAGCAGTGATAGTAGTAGTAGTAATAATAAACACTGTAATACCTCTGGGTCGCATCTCGGGCATGCGAATACTTTCACGGCCTTGTATGGTGGCGCGCGGCTGAGGAGGTTAAAATATAGCCCGCAGAGCTCCCTGGATAATAGCGAAGAAAGTCTGCGTCTGCGCACGGGTGGTTTGGAATGGGCGAGCGAAAAGGTTTCCCAGAGCCATGTGTGGTCTCCGTTTCGTCCGAGCTCAGCTCTTTGTGCATAACTTCAACTGCGTTTTCGCACCGGCCCATCTTGAGCGAGAAGCTTACAATTTAGGAACTTTGCCGGCAAGCATTAAAGGGCACCAGCACAATTTATATGAATGTGTTATCAACATTACCATAAACCGCGTCTTAATCGTTCGCCGTCAATCATGTCCCGGCAAATTTAGGGATGACCTCCCAGACGAATTCCCAATTGCCAGCTCGGATTATCTTCCCAGAGGCGCAGTGGTAAATCAGGCGGCTCCATTAGTGGCCATCATGAGCCCTTTTAAGAGGCTGCAGCAGTATTTTAGATTCAGGCATGTCAAAACGACGGGACTTTCGTAAAAAGTAAAGCCCATATAGCATTTTAGCATAAATGTTATAAAGCCCCATCTTTATGTATACAAAAAAATGTTTACATTTTTAAAATAAAAACGTTTGTATGCAATTCTGCAAGTGGATCACAATCTGCATGTTTATTTAGATCGGAGTAATCCGATTAGCAAAAAAATCTCTTTTTACAGATGGTCCAGTAGGAGCAGGTCAGCAGCAAGTGACAGTATTGAAAATGTCTGAACACAGGTTGCAAGGTCCCAAGACCTATCTGTTGACAGATCCTGAAAAATACGCACTGCTATTCAATTCTGATGTAATTATTGTGTCAGTGTACACAGGGCGCTGCCCTGCAAATTAATGTAATATTTGAATATTTTTATGGGATTAAGAAACGTGAACACCCCCCCCGCCGCCCAACGTTATGCCGCAGGCGTTTGTTCTTGTGTGCAGCAAAAGTCTAATAAAATATTTTTGTTAAAAATAACGTAAACACTTTTATGCTTAATAGCATTTTCCAGGCCTTCAATAATCCTCCTACAAACGGCTACGAGGTGAAACAAATACAATGTGCAGGTGACCTTCTTGCTTTAGCGTGTGTGGCATATGGTGACCTCCATTGCAACAGATGGATACATCCTTGATCGCGAGCTTTGCACAATCACTGCTGTCGAAAAAAAAAGGTCAGTCGAGGCAAAAACAGCAAGCACTGCAGTGCAGCACAGAGCCGACAGCTAACGAACAGCAATGTCCTCAATTCATAACGCGGGTGGGGGGAAATGCCATTACGTGATCACCACTTTATTGCCACACATTGCCTTCGGGAGAGAGTCAAACCTGACATAAATTTGCGGCCGTGTTGAACCGCTCTCGCAACGGAAGTGCTTTATTACACCTCTGTTGTTCATTAAAATGTTTGCAATACACGTTGGTCACCAGTGGGAGCAATGAGCAATGCAATCTATGCCAATATTCTCCCCAGCTCAACGCAGAGCGACATTTTACGAATTAGTGATCACATCTTCTGTCTGATAACAAGAATGTAATGCTATTATTACATCTAGGAAATAATTACTGAAAAACCATTATCACAGTGCATGGTGTATATACAAATATAATATAACCTGTTAGATTGCCAATAATTTGCAAACACATTACTATTACATTGAGCGGTAGGTGCAGTTTAGGTCATAAAATGTTACAACAAAAACACCAAATCAATTGTACAAGTGAAAAGAAAACTCAGACAAGAGAAATCAAGTTCAAAACTTTATTTAAACAAATGAATGATGGCGAATGTGGCCTTTATGGCAACAACTAGTACTTAAATGTACTGCATAGAAGGCAACATACAAGGACATTTACATATGCCATTCTAACATTCAGAAAGCCACAACTGTGCACTTCTAGGTTAAGCTATTGTTACTTGTAGCAAAACATATTTTATACTGCACAACCAGTTAAATTACATGTAAGTGCCTTAACAATTAAGCCAATATAGTAACAATTGGAACCTGTACACAAATTTGTGTACAATGCTCGATTTCACTTTTAGTTTCACATAGCTTTGGAACCAACTGTGCAGCGCAAAAAATACTGCTCTCAAAAGTATGTATCCTTTCTGCAACATGCAAGTAACTTCAGGTGACACCAGTTAAGGTTACCTACAGCTCAAAACAATATTACTTGGTTCACCAAAAAAGTTTGTTTTGAAGTTAATTCTCCGTTAACCTTACGGCGCTTAGAACGTTACAAGTGTCGTAATGTGCATTACCCATTCAATGCTTATTGTGGCCTTGCCAACCAGCCACACTACCACCAAATGATTACAATGTAAGCTATATAACTATTTTGAGCTGTATTGCACCACCCTGTTATTTTGGCAGACAGGTAAGCTTCTGATCAGGAATGTGGTTATTATCTGGAGATTGTAGCAAAATAAACAACTACATAAAACCAAACAAAATAGTACAAATAACAAATACCAACACAAGTGAGGAAATACATAACTTTTACTTGTACATTAACAACAGGCTCAAATAGCAGGCAATAACATTTCTATTTTTTTCAAGTTTATTGTCAAACCCTATTCAGTGAGGCAACAATATATGCAGATGTTTGGCAAGTTTAACATGTAACTCAAAATTCACAAACCTTTCATGGAAACCACCCAAAAGCCCAATGATAAAATGCTGTTCACATTAAAGAAGCGTGTGTGTCACTGTATCCAGATCCATTCAGTACAGAATACAGATGGACTTGCCCTTCATCCCTCCAGCTCATCCTTCAGCTCCTTATTTTTGCGGACCTCTGCAGCATGCTTCTCCTGCACATCACACACACAACCAGAAACACATTTTCAGGCAAAGATGTGTCATTTCAGTTGGCTACGTTTAAAAAGTGATGGTTAAAACACTGCGGGCTTTGCTTGGGTTCGTTTCCAGGCCACAGCGACCATCGGTGGTGAGTGATATCCAAACTGATACTGAGTGCACACCCCCCTCCTTCACTAACCTGCATTGACCATGGTGGTGAAGTATGGTCGAACAACCTCAATGTCTAACACAGCAAGGATAGGCCTTTACACAGCAGTGGACTGATGAAGGAATGTATATCATTCTATTATTAATAAAAACTGCACTCGACCAGAGCTTAGTCTTGTTGCCTGGACAGTCCCAGCTCTGTGACGGGTGTGATTTTAACAGATCTCTGCTCTGAATCTATCATTCCAAGCTTGCACCAACATAAATAAGTCAAAGCCCATTTTTGCAAATAAAAATTTCCCAAAAACCAGCTGAAATTTTTGGCAAATGCTATCAACGACATTGAGGGGCTACCGGTCACACCACCTGGAACAGATATCTACATTGGGTTGCAATGGAGCACTGCGATGGTGACGGACGTGGCCGGGCAGCCCAGGGCTGCGGTGGTGCATTCACCTTCTCCTTCAGCCGCTCCATGAGTGCGGCTATTTGGGCTTCCCGTTTCTCCTTGGTCACCTCCATCTTCTGGGACAGCTTCTCCTCGGCCATCTTGCTGAAGTTGTTGTTCTCCTCCATCACCTTCTGCTGCACCTCCCGCTCGTGCTCGCGCTTCTCGGCCAGCTGCTTCAGCACCTGGGCCTCCTGCGACTGCGCACACAAATTGTTTGTGCCCATTGATCGCCGGCGTCGTACGGCATCCCGAGCGTGCTCAGTGCTTTAATGGGTCTAGAGTTCTGTGACGGGGGGTTAAATTGTTGCTGTACTACTAGTCAAATGCATTTTAAGATATTGCTCGGATCCACTGCCATTGTAGCATAGATTTTTTGTTCATATCAAGACTGCCCTGTCAATATATACCATTACTGCATATCAACCAAGTATTAACCATTCTATGATCATATTTTTTCTTGAATGTAAAAAAATCATACAAAAACAAAGCTCAGTGAGAGCTTGGACAACCAAAACTCAAAATGTCTGATGGATGTGAGCTTTGTCTGCTCATTAGTCAAATTAAGAGATCAAAATACAAATCTGAGCTGTCATGGGTTTACAAAATTATATTTCACTTCCATATCGGGTATTTACTGTAACATCCAACGGTCTTGTGAACATGATATTCCACCACAAATTATACATCGTCTACCGTTCGGTTGAAACCCTAGGAACCATACTGCATTCACTGTCTATTTTTCGATGTAAAGCTTTCATGACTGCAGGGATTCATATTCTTGGTTCTTTCGGTAACATCACGTAGAAACGTCGTGAGAATTTGATGGTTTTATTTTTATTATTTCCCTTCTACGTGACGTTACCGAAAGAACCAAGAATATTAACTGTTTATGTGAATGTTCTCTGCCAGTCTCATGTGCCACCGGGTTAAAGGGCAACTTGGGAATGTTTCCAACCCCTCCAAAGGTTAAAAACATGTCCTTCGTTCCCATCATATCTAATTTGTTCGTGGGGCCATACCTTCCTTCTCTCTTCAGCAGCCTCCAACTTCTTGAGGATCTCCTCCAGAGAAAGGTCCTTCTTCCTTGGGGGAGACAGTGGGATCTCCGCATTGCTAGCGGATGGAGGTTTCAGGATGACTTCAAAAGCATGGCCCGAAGCTCTCTTGCTCAGCTCCTTCACCTCCATGTCTGCAGGCAGTTGAAGTTAAATGTTAGCATGAATACGTACATCCAATTTGCTGGAATATAGTGAATGTACATGTAAAAATATTTTTTTATACAGCCACGAAAATAAGCATGCATAGTCAACATTCAGAAACTTAACAGAAACACGATTACAAAATCAAAAAGGACTCACAGTCGATTGTCAAGTGAACAATAAGTTAATCCATGCATTACAATACGAAGAGTATGCATTAAACTTACATTAGCTGCACTCGTAATTCAATCTATGACTGCAATTCTACTAAATATGTTTTGGGGTGGTTATGGGAATAATGACATCTGCTCATATTTATCCTATGTTTGTATATCTACCATTGATGTTGTGATATGCTGCATATCCATGTCAGCAATAAACAGCCTCAGCTGAATGTTAAGCAGCTTGATCGCTGTACGCATTTAAAACCAATCTCTGCTGTTGGTATTTGGGAGTAAATGCAATTGTGCACATTTCAAGTACAGTACGTGCAGACTCATGCAGGATCATGTTGACTGTACAGGTCTCGTGTAAATCGCCAGAAAACAAAAATGTCTCCGGTCCTAGAGATTTCGTGGAAATACTTTTGGTTCACAGAAGCAGATAGGGGTCAGTTATGGCATTACAGGGACCTCACCAATAAAACATGTCAAGCAACATCCTTCCAAATCAATTTACCCTACAATGGGACACATGTATTTCATCTAGGGTGGTGCAGAACTGTATTATGAAATACCAAATCTTCAGCCAATACATGACTACAGCTGTTTCACATACTAAGCCATTTTTAGAACAGCAAATCAAATCAAACTCGCTGTATGCGCCAAAGGCCACATGCAATGATATCTCCAAACATATATTTAGAGCAATCTCTTGGAGATGTGTTTATAAAATATGAAAAGGACAACACATTACCCGCAGAAACATGCAAACAGCATGCACACAAGAATGTATGAAGTTCGGAATTGTTACTGACCACCATATTTATATACAGACCCCGGGCGAGGTTCAGAGTAAAAACAAGAACACAGAACCGAAAGCATGGAAAGTTCCTTCATTTTGTCCTTGTAAGCTAGACGAAGAGGAAGCAAGAGACGGAGGTGTTAAGGATATCACAATCAAGTACACAATATACACTATCGACTCTGTAGATGTGCAGTAAGAAGAGATAAGGGAAGGTTGTGGGGGGGGGCCCAGATTCGTAAGAGACCTGCAATGGGAGACCACGCCCAGCATGTGACAATGAAATCACGACAGCTTTTACGAATTCAATCATGACAATCGTTACCGTGAACTGCATTTTAACACCTTACAAATGATACTGCATACACTACCGAGGCTAATAATACCACAGCCTCGCGAAATCGGTCAAATTTTTTTAATCTATTGAATTCAAAGTCAATTATATACCGCCTCAGAAAAATAATATTCTATAAATCTCTTTGGATATTTTAGACACATCTGGTAAACAATCACTACAAATATACATCCACTGTATCTATACACATTTATAAAAAAGCATTGCGTAGGTGAAATTGTCAGTTACCATTTAAGGCAGCAGCATGGAGGAGTATTAACCATTAATCTATACAGTATATACGGGAAATGTCGTGTGTGTAACGCATGTGGCCGCTCTCGTGCCATTGCGGTGGCAATTAAACAGCATAATCAGACAATGCGTTGTTTATACCCCTGATACACCCGAGCAAATGCATTTTAATCGCGAAACATTTTCAATAAGGTACCAAAACCGTTTTACAAAGCCGAGCTCCTGCACCATTAAAAGAACCGATACATAGCAATTACACCGTACCGACGATTACATCTCTTGCAACGTAGCTTAACACTCACAATTACACAATTTATGCATCTAAAAGCTTAACGGCGGGTTTTCTAGTTTCATGGGTTACACAATTCGGTATGAATTGCAATCGCTTTCACACACGCGACTGCGCTTGGCATCGCTCTCTGCTGCTCAGGGTGTGGCAGCAGCTCCAGTGAGAGGAAGCTGCTGTCCATGGTGCCGACTGCAGCGCACGCATCAGGCATTTCGTTCCGACAAAACACCCCCTCCCCGGTACGCAATTCGTTTCTTTTCCTCACGCGCTTAATATTATCCCGACTTATTTTGTTAAAAATTTATGTACCATCATTTTTAAAACCATCTAAAAATGTAAAGGTTTTCAACAAAAGCCCGATGTAATCTCGTCATATGATGTAGAATAGCAGCTTGGTTGCAGACAACACAATGCTAAGGAGCCGCTCCTATCTCTGTTGAATCTTACCTGCGGTCTTGGAAATGGTAGCCATGGCGGATAACGGTGGGATGAAGGCTGAGAGTTCTCAACACTGCAGTAAGGAATGCCTGTCTTTATTCAGACACTGACTCAGCACCACTGGGCTGATACACTGCAGTGGGGGAGAAACCATCAGAAGCAAACCATCACAAGGTCATTATAAAAATACCAAATCAACATCTTCCACCACTATTCATTATAAGCTATTTAGCTTACAATTTGTATACACGTGTTACAATTTGTGCCGGCTTTCATTTATAAAATAAGTGTATTGTATTGGTGTTGTGTGACTCCCCCTGAATATAATGGTATGGTCCTACACGTAGCATTTGCTGTCCTGAGCTTTTTTTCCTTTTTTCTGCAGAGGCAGTTGATCAGATATTGCCCTTTGTGTATTCGTAAAACTGATTCGATTTTGTGCCATCCTTATTCTATACTTTTAAGAGTTTGTTTCACCCCATGTTCGGGAAAAAAACTGTGCAGATACTATTACGAATGCAAATGTTAATGCCACACCCATGCATCTTGCAGATGTAATAATGCAAGTGTGAGTACACCAAAATCTGCATTGTAATGCAACACCTTGAACATTAATACATATTATTCTGCAAACTATCGAAGTTGCAATAAAATATTCTTATATATAAACAGATTAGGTATTTGTGCTTTAGAATCTCAATAAACAATTAATCTGGCAAATACTGCTGCTTTTAACACCTATTTAAAATATGCAATATTCTTAGTCTAAAAATAGCTGGGGGGAAATACATATTAATGTATTAGATATCATTACAGGATATGTCTGTTAGTAAGGATGTCCATACAGGTGCAACGATAACATTAAAAGAGATGTACACAATTAAGACGTGAATATAATCCCCTAAAAAACTGCAGTATGGAGAACACTAAGAAGGTGGAGGTGGCGTGCAACACGTGAAATTCAACTGCAGTACTAATAATACAATAACCTTCAAACACCAGAGGCGTTTTAAAGTACAAACATGAATGGATCACAGTAGACCTGCGTACACAACAATAAGTATTGGGTGGACATCCGAATATTTCATACTGGAGGAATCGGATGAGCTATAAAGCTATTTTTCACATATTGTCCAGGAGATGAACATCTGTGGACATCATACCACCAAAATGCACAGGTGGTATTTTTATGTAGTCTGCAGTTTACATAAATGCCAGAAATTTTGAATGCCACAACAAGCACTCCGCTCTTAAAATGCAAACTAAAATATTAGTTAGGGGACATTTTCTCGAATTGTAAATGTTGTGGATTTACTCTCCAACACACCGGTGGGCTTAAGAAGTAACTATTTGACGTTTTGTTTACATGACAAACCCCTTACTGATTGGCTGTCGGGTGGTGGAGGGTTTCGACGCATTTATACTTACGCGATCGAACCCAAGGACCTTTATATTGGTCGCCAAGGCCGACGTGTTAAACTGAATCTTATTTATCCAAGCATAATAAGCAAAGTGCAATCTATTGTTGCGAGGCTTGAATCGCTTTTCACATTGGCAGAATGGCCAGCAAGTGCCACCTGATAAACACGAATTACGAACACAGTATTTAATTTAAAAGCACAATGCTGTAGACTGATAATAAACATTATAATTAGTAATGTAATTTACGCGAAGCCCTTTTGTGAATTCACTGCTGCGGCATGAGGGCCTACCCACGCCGCATGGGTTTATGTGACCATATTCTAGATTTAAAGCTTTCGTGACTGAAAGGATTCATACTCTTTGGTTTTTTCGGTAAAGTCACGTAGGTGAAACAATAATATCAATAGAAAGTGTGCCGTACTCGGCTCCTTCCCCTCTCCAACCATTATATATACGGAGTGGCAGCTCTTGTAATCTCTCATTTACTTGATACAGCTGTCTTGGCTGTGACGGTCCCACCTGAAGACGGAAGCTTGTGTTGCCTCCGAAACGTCGTGATTTTTATTTTATTTTACTTTTATTATTTTGAATTTTTTACCTACGTGACTTTACCGAAAAAACCTAAGAATATAAATGAAAACAACTAAATTAAATCACGACGATTTAAAGCTTTCGTGACTGCAGGGATTCATCTTCTTGGTTCTTTCGGTAAAGTCATGTAGAAGGGAAATAATAAAATAAGAACCAAGAAGATAAATCACGACGTTTCGGAGGTAACACAAGCCCCCCTCATCAGGTGTAAAAAGCCATACTTCACCACGCCGGTCAGTGTGGGTAGAAGTTCAGCACAGCATAACACAGTAATACGATTGTTCAGCAATGTCCTCTGGCTACCCACAACGCAGCCTCGCAGCAGCCTGTATGTAGCTCCTGTTTTTCAACAAATCACGATCCGCGTTCAACCTGCTTGGCTTCTACGAGCTGGATAATTCCGGGCGATGTAGTCACAGGGACAGTACTGTACAGTATATGAAACAAAACATGTATTGTTTAAAATGTACTTCATTTTGTATAATTTTAAAAACCAGCATGTAAAGTGTTTATTCAATAAATCATCGATAACCCTGGCCGATTGTGATTACACGCTTTTATTATTTAACTCACTCCGTGTGTTGTCGTATCCTTAAAAAATCTTGTAACTCAATTTTTACCCACTTCCCAATGTGCTATCGACTGCAAACTTATGTCATACTGATGACAAGACTATATTATATCATAAAACATTTAAATATATATTTTAAACATTTTACACGCTTTTGTCGTATATTCAAATCTTGTAACTGAATTTCAACCGTCTTCCCAATGTCGTATCGACTGCAAACTTGGCATAGGTGTGTCATACTGATGACAATACTATATTCTATCATTGAAAACAAATCTATTTTAAAACAATCTTTTTAACGGCTCTAATTGTCCACGCTCAACTCACGTTGCTTGTAAATCACCACGTGGCCCCTTACGTCACGGCAAGCCTCGGGGAGCCACGCCCAGGGGCGATGGGGGAAGGGGGCAGGGCAGCTCGGACAGTACATTTCATTAAAGCGTGTTTTTTTTGTATTTTTAAATATTTTTTTCTAAACGTTTAGAATATTTGGTTAGAGGACATTTTATTTCTCTAAAAAGGGCGTCTTCATTGTATTCTATGGCCACGTTAATGAACCTCTTGTACAGCGAACCATTCATCATCGGCAAAAGCGAATCCACTGCTGGATGGAGCACTGGATTTGTTCGCCGAGCACACGATGGGATTTGTTCGCTTTATTCACGGTGTGAAAAGCCTTGTACAGTTGCGGTAAAAAAACTGGAGTAGACGTGTAATTAAATCATTGTAGATGAACAAAAATGGCTCAAAAACCCATGAAGCCTAGAAAATGGGGGCCTTCTCAAACGCCAACCTCGAAAAGTTGATTTTTTTACCAACAAATATATATTTGTTTGTATATTTAAACGTTCTTACACCGGGCTTATTCCGCTTACGGAGCGCGTTAGCAACGCTATTGTGCTTGGCGACAGCGATAACGAGGGATAGATAATAAGGGTGGCTGGATCATTTAAAATTCCAAGGCCGTGGCCTTAAAGCCCTCTCTGGTCCAGACCGCACGCGGACTCAACACACCCCACCCCTCTCCCAACACAGTGTACGGCCGCGAAGATTTAAAATAAAACTGAAAAACGCGGGTGATTTCACAATTGTGACGATTCTGGTAAGGGTGTGTATATATATACTTTACAAGCTAAATATTTACCAATTTCACAACGCGGGAGTTTATAGCAGCGACGCCACAGCAAATGTCCTTTTTGATCACGCGACGTCCAACGCGCCTTCTCATTGGTTGGGTGTTCAGGGGGAAGGAGGGGAGGGGTTAACGTGGGGGGGTGAGGGGAGGGGGTGAAGGTGGGGGTGGAGGGGGGAAGGTGGGGGGGGGGGGCGCGGGGGGGGCGGGGGGGGGCGGCGGGGGGGGG
>CM025635.2:11105623-11138662 GCA_014621495.2 Entosphenus tridentatus | reverse complement strand
CGGCCCCCCCCCCCTCCCAAGTTATATAAACAAGCCCCCCTCCCTGCGCCAGTGCTAGAAAATACGTTTCAGGCGTTCAACAAAAAAAGTGGCCCAATGGCTCAGGAACTGCCAACATTTTTCACACATTTTGTCATTAAGTCAGAGGGCCGGTGTCCGTCACTCATACGTCTGGCACCTTTGTCAGAAATTATTTTCTTTTTCTCCCCGAGGCATTCGTTCGACACTAATAATAATAAGTTACATTTGGAAGGCGCATTTCATCCAAGAATCCTACGTCAGTGTCCGTTTACCGACTAAAGGGGTACAACAGCAATCGCTTCAACCAAAAACTGGTCATGCTTCCTTTAATATACTTGAGCTTGTCCGATTGAGCTTAGGATCAGATTTTGAATGTTGTGGACTTCTGGTAAAGGGAAGCACTGAAAATTGCACAGACGCTTATGAAAAGGCCCATAATGAATTGTAGTTATGGCTTGTGGTTATGTATGTCTGATAGAAACACCACGCTAATTCGCAAACAGCTTGGCAAGCACATAAAAAAACGAAGTTGAATTATTAATCCTTTTATTGTGTATTTATTGTGTATAAAACAGCACTTAAGATAATGTGTTACTGTAAGCTGCCTGAAATATGGAATGCTGACATGATGAAGTATATTAAACGTATGAATTATGACCTTGGCTTATGTAAAAAGCAGATATTTGAACTCTGGCTCGCGAGTGCAGATACTGGCAACGGGAAATGTCGCGAGCAGGCTCATCTAAGTGCGCACGCGTTTTGATGAGCTCGTCCAAGGGAGCTGGGAAGCAAAAATAACAAGAAGAGACAATTTGTTTTTGTTGTTGCAAATCATATAAACGTCGTGAGAATTTTTGTTTTATATTTGTATTATTTTATTATTTCCCTTCTACGTGACTTTACCGAAAGAACCAAGAATATGAATCCCTAAAGTCACGAAAGCTTTAAATAAAAATATAAACACATCTCAATATTCAGAGAGACGCAACGCACTATGGTGGTGAATAAGACGAGACGGTCAGTACTTGACAAATGACGCATACCTGTCAACCCACATGGTTTAGCCCGTGTTCTTGTGCAGGGAAATTGAGTTTTCAAGGTCCACACGGCGTACAGCCGTTTCAATGAGGGCAAACAAAAACATTGTCTATTTGTTTGTGTTTCTCCTTTGTGATGGGACTTTGTAGGACGAACGTTGAGATTTATAAGGGCACGGGGTGACCGATAAGGTCTGAATTGGTCTGTAATAAGATAGGCACCGATAAGGGGTTGGCAGGCATGGACGACGTCACGAAGCAGCTCATGAAAGAGCCACACGCAGCACCGAAGCCGCAGGTTGCCCAACCTTGAGCGAGTATCTCTAAAACCCCACTGTGATTTGTTTATATATATCTGTAGACATTGAAACTAAAGTTTATGAAAGTGGTTTTGATTACATTCTGTAAAATGAAATGTTGATTTTCAAAAATAAAAAAAACCTCTTTTTGAATCCATGGCTATGTCATCAGGATACATTTGACCATACTTCACCACACTGGTCAGTGCAGGTTGGTGAATGGGGGAGTCCAGGACCACTTATGATATCACTCAACCATGATGTTATTCACGGTCGAGACTCAAACTCCGGTCGCCGTGTTTATCGCGCAGTAACGCCAACAACTGCCCCACTTCTATGCAGCATATGGGGTGTGCGAAATCATCAATAGTATGAACTGAACACACGTGCGGCAAACATTAAAGCATATTGAGATCAACATAAAAAAACAAGTCCACACCCTAAAACCAATCGCTCATGTTTGAACACGTTCATCAGCCCTAAATGGATGAATGAGCTGAGTTCGGATCGCTTTAATAATGCATCGGTTGTGCATCAAACAATCACCCCTGGGGCAAGGGTGATGGATTGGCACCAAGTCAGCTGTTCTAATCACATCAATCCCCTGCTTTCCCATCCATCTGTAGTGACATAGAATCGGTCACGTAGCAGCACAGCGCTGGCTGCTGGCAGGGAAGGGGATCTGAAGCTTACAGCAGCCCTGACTGACAGCAGGCCACGTGATAGACCAGAGAGAGATGTAGGGGAAAGGTTACGAAGGGGCACATCGAGAACCCGCTAGAAGGTTCCAGAAAGGGGGCGTGGCCGGGGGCGGAGCCAGCAGGCCACGCTGGCAGTATAAGAGAGGCCCCGGGAGGGGAGCTCGGGGCTGTCGTGTGGAGTGGGGGGATCCCGTGGTGCTGCTGCTGCTGCTGGAGTCTTCACCATCTCGGCATCACCAGTCGGGCAGTCTACCAGCTGTCCTGACTGGGAACTTTAGTTACTAAGCGTTACTGTCAGGCCGTGTTCATAAACCAGAGTGCCTCCTACTCTTGGTGTCTCTGAGTCAGTCACTACACATCCATTGTCCATCAGAGGCATAGCAAGACATTGCGGGGCCTGGGGCTAGGTGCCATCCTTCCCGACAGCTCCCTCCTCCTCCGCATCCACCACCCCCCCCCCCCCCCAGACTGCTTCTGCACCAGCACGCCGCCTCACCAGCACGCCGCCTCACCAAATCACCAAGCTGTTAATTTCGTTTCCGATAATTCGACCGGACATTGGGGGGGGGGGGGGTGCCCTCCTCCCTTTTGCTCCAGCGCTGTTCCTCCCACCATCAAAATCCCGCACTCCATGAGGTTAACTCGTCCTTCCCAACGCAGAATTATGGGACCAATGCCACGTTAAATGTTATTTATTATGCCAGGATGAGAGCTTCCTGCAGAAATATAAAAGAAACCACATACGTTTGAATCCTATACTTTGCGATGCCACGTAGGATTACATCCTGATTGTGTACACTGTCCTGAAACAAACACTATTGCATGCAATGTTATAGTTTGTATGAATATTGCATTCATTAACACTTTCATTTGAGGGTTTTTTTTGTATTATGGAGTTTTTTGTTGACCGCATTCTTTCTGTGGTTCGGACCACAGGTCTACCTAAAATCCATCGGTGGGAAGACGCATTAGTATGCATTAGTATCAGGAAACAGACGTGAGCGATTGAACAGCAGGCACAAATCATGTAAATGTAACAAATTCAAGCAGGGATATATTTTCTGGTGGCAGCACTTAATCCTGTTTCCTTGCCAACAGCGGGGACCACATACGGTATTCAACAAGCATTACAATTGTTTTTAAGGGCATCTCTCATCAAATTTAAATGTCAGTTTCCAGGATCCTCGTTCACCTATGAAAGGGAAACTTGCTGCAGAATTGGTGTGAAATGAGCTTCTCAATCCACCGTTAACGTTTTGGATAAATCCCCGTCTACGTGTTCAAATTTCATATGCCATGCCAAGCAATTTCAGACGTCCAAAATGAAGACATTTCCATTGGTGAAAAATGGTACATCTATAATGCCGTATAGTCTTGTTGAAAGGATGTCATCTTCATCAGCTATTCTTTATTCTGGGCTGGATTAAGACCTCCATATTGTTATCTTTGCCTAGGATGCACGATGCAGCTGTAATCCCTTCAGGTTCACTGTCGCCGTCTCTTCTTTCCCAGTCTTCCAAAACAAAACCGGTCCAAATTTCGATTTAAAGCTTTCTTGACTGCAGGGATTCATCTTCTTGGTTCTTTCGGTAAAGTCACGTAGAAGGGAAATAATAAATAATAAAAATAAAACATAATAAAATCATTCTCACGACATTTCGGCCACAACACAAGCAGCCGTCAAGTGAAGAACAGGTCGCTGTCTTTCCGACAGACCTGTTCTTCACCTGAGGACGGCTGCTTGCATTGTGGCCGAAACGTCGTGAGAATTATGTTCTATTTTAAATATTTTATTATTTCCCTTCTACGTGACTTTACCGAAAGAACCAAGAAAAAGCAGTCCAGCGCACTGCTCCTCTGCCTCGTGCCTGAACACACTTCAGAGCATTTACCGTGCGGCGTTCAAACAAGCCGGTAAAATCATGGGACCTCCTTTGCCTATACCAAAATATGAGAATAGGTTTTCCCCTTTTTTCTGGCAACAAAACAGGTGTTAAGATGTTAAAACACCACACCGAAACCTTTTACAAGGAATCATGTCTGCATTAATCACAATACTTGTGGTCAGAATGCAAAAAAAAACACTGATATATGCCTTGTCTTTGAAACCGATTGGTCCACACCAGACAACTTTCTTTGTTTGCATTCTGACCACAATTATTGTGGTAAATGCAGACATGATTCCTTGCAAAAAAGGTTTCAGTTTGGTGTTTTAACATCTTAACACCTGTTTTGTTGCCAGAAAAAAGGGGGAACCCTCTTCTCAAGCCGGTAAAAGGAGCAGCCCAGCAATTGCTCGCCCATGCTGCTGCAGGTAAAAGGGCCTCCACTATGGAGGAAACCCTAGGGAGCCCCTCCAGTGGGTATGTTGTTCGACTTTCCTGTGCTGAAAAGGATGGGAGTGCCCACATTAAACCTCACGACGTGTGACCTGACAATCGACTGTGGTGTACCTATTTATACCGCCGCGTGGACAGAGATGGGTGCGATTTAGGAACGTTTATCCAGATGTTTCAACCGCCACATGGGGGGGGGGGGGGGGCAAAGCACATGATGATCATTAAATGTCAAACAAGTCGGTAAGAGTTTTTAAATGTTGAACATTTAATTGTGCATCAAGCAAACAAACCCATGGCTAAACAGGTAAGGTGAACTAAATGAGCGGGGCGATGTCTGTTACAATCTCCGAAGGGCCTTTCCTGCAAGACTGGCAGGAATGGATCGCATGTCACCAAAACACACACACACACATACAAAAAAAATCTAAACGTACGACAAATAAGGAAAAACATTTCCAAAAACAGCAAACCGGACAAACGTGGTAATTCAATAAAGGTGTGCCAAAACATCAGCATACGAAATAAAAACAGAAGCACCTGAAAGATTACACCTACATTAAACAATCATTGCACCGTTGGCATGGAGCCATTAAGAGGAATCACTCGCCCTGCAAATCTGCCGCACATCACTTTTGTTAAAAAATAGTACAGCATTTGAAGGAGTAGCTACCAAAAGTAACGCGCAGCAAACGCTCTTACACAAACGTACTGAAATGCCACGTTTCCGATGGCAATGGCCTGCACAGCCAAAAGGTGTTCATAAGTGCGTTTAGTAATCATTTAAATAGAGCATTAACTATCAAGTGGTGGTTGGTGTTCAAGAGTATAGTGTAAATGTCTCAAAAGGGTATCTCCCACATGTTTCGTATACACACTCCACTCCAAAGTGAACTGCACTTGTTCCCTTCAGAGCCACTGAAATCGGTGGCGAATACCAATCGCTCAGTGGCGAAACTTCCACGTCACAAATTAAAAAATAAACAAACACGTGTGCGCGCCTCATAGCCAACATATCCAGAAGCACTTCTTTAAGAGGCAATCGTTAAATAAGGCTTTGAGCCGAAAGCTTTAAAATATCCCAACTACAGCAACACCATTCGGCAAGAACACACAGGATAATTTGTAGAGTCTAACCGTTTACAAACACACGCGCGCACAGTGCATTTTGTCTACACAACGTACATCACGTCAGCACAACAGCACTCACCGACGGAAGACTTGCATGCATGGGCAGGGGGAGGTTTATCCACACTACTCAGCAATACAAGCTGTGCTTGTGGTTGATATATCAATATATATTGAATCCGCAACAGTTACGTTTTTTAAATCATCAGCGACACATTTTCGGATCTCGCTCAGTGGCTAAAAGATGCATACCCTGTGCGAAATAAAGGCCTCGCGTTGTTATTCCCAGAGCAATGGACCGGTGTGCTCGAGATGGGCCGCGAGATGCTTGTGGCCGTGCGAGTGTGCGCTCACGTCGCTTGTCCTTGCGGATATGGAGGCCTGCCGTAACGAACGTCGTCTTCTCAAGCCAGCGGTAAATTTCACTACGAAAGGTCCACGAGTAATGCCGTTCACTTTCCAAAGTCACATGGGAAGGGTTCGGAAAGCGTCTTCGCGATCTTCTACAGGAGAATGCCTTGGTCCCGGTTGTTGGTGCCACTGCGGTGCATCAGTCTCCGTTTATGTAATTTAAGGCGAGTGCTTGTCCAGCCGTTATGAAGCAGATGATCACAGGCGGCTCTTGCTCAAAAGCTTCCGCGCAGCTCGTCAAAACAGTGCAGTTGTAGGATGCCGAAGCTGCGTTAAACGTTTCCAATTAATGTTTCATCAACAACCAAATTAATGTCCAGCAGACAGGTCACAAAAATACGATGGCTAAAGCACAACCTGGCTCGATCAGGACGATAATTCAACGCCTGTTAGCTTTTGTCAATTCCATGCTTATGCCACTCTCGTTCTCAATTGCGTTGACTGCAGATATTCTAGGACAACAGAGAAAGCAACTCCCAAAAGCTCTGAGCACAAGTTTCTAACATCAATATTAACATTGTCTGAAATACACAGGGGCCTAGCTGTTTTACAATCATGTGCTACCCGAGTTCTGTTAACGTGAAGCGTTGCCAGGATAATAACTTGTAAGTAATTGTTGTCCATCGAAAGTGCTGCTCTAACTTTATTCACTTACACTTTCCACAAACGAATCTATGTTTAAAAGTAAATTTAGGTTTTCTTGTAGGTATCACCACCTCTACAAAAGTAGACGAGTATTTGTTTTAAATAAAAACTCTGTAATGTTTATCAGAAATTTGCTAGGTTGGGTTTTGATAAAGCCATACATTGTTTGCTTGTCACCGAGATAATTGATTTGAGAATTTTCTCTGGAGTAATAATGTGATGACATGGGTAGACACACACATGTATGTGCTGTGTACACATGGAAAGACACATGCAAGTAAATATGGAAACATAACACACCCATTACAAACGTGAATGCTTACGTATATAGTTTTACATTACAAAGAGGGCTTGGGAAACCATATCCTTCTACCGAACAAAAAAAATCCGTTCATGTTCTTTAACTGATGTTTGTATGGCCGCTAAAGTGCTAATAATCTATGAACGCATGAAACATATACAGTACTTAGTAACATACATAAATACATTACACTTGGTGACATAACACAGTACCATTATGTAGTGTAGTGAAACATAATTCAAATTGGAAAACAAAATGACTAATGCCCACTTGCACATGAGAAGCTTGCGCACTCATCTGGGAGGTTGCCAACAAAAAAAAACTTTTAAACGATCACGCTACCAACTTGGCACGCACATTGACGACAACCATAGAATGGTAAATCCATATTGATGCGTTGCGGCATTGTTTCCATGAAAAAAGGAACTAAAATGGGTAAGGAGAAGAAGATGCTCAGGGATTTACTCGGAGCGATGTGTAAAATAAGCGCTGTGCAGGGAAACCACTCGGCAAATGATGAAGAAACGTTGTCGCTCTTAAGGGGTTCATGTACTAAACAAGAAAACGCTATCAAATAGTAAACACGATTAGCCTCCCTACGAATAAACTTGTCTTTGCTTATACCACCTTATGAATGCCAGTCAGGCAAGTGTTTGAAGTGTACATATTTGAATTAGAACACGCATGCACGTGCAGGGAGTTAACGGGTTGGCGGTGCACTTCACCCGTTACCCTTTCGGACAATTACTTGTCATGCATTTGGGTTTACTGAATATTAGTCAGAAACTGCTTACGCAGACGAACATTACGGGTACGATAAAACAACAACTGCCCGCTCGGTGCATCTAGGGAGGAAAGCTTTGTTGTGGCAGCTCCACGCCTATGGGGGGGGGGGGCGCAATAATTCCGTTGGCGCTTGTTCCAGGTCTTTGTTTAACCTGTCGTTACACATGTAAGGTGTCCACACCAAGAAATGTGCGACACCAGGCGTGACCGCCCGGTTGGAGCGTTCAGACTGACCGTGTTTGTGAGGAAGTCACGTGATGCGCGCACAGACGCTCGCTCACGGGTAAATGTGCGCGCGTGCGTACGCGCGCGTGTGTGCGTGCGTGTGCGAGCACGGCAGCTGGTTTCAGGCTGTAGCCGACTGGTCTCCGCTGGCAAGTCTCAAGGTTGTTTGCGGAGGTGGGCAAAAGTTAACTCGTGAATGCGTTTTCCGACCTGGCGCAAACCCAGTGAATCCGCAACATCTTCTTCCGCTCGAAAAATAACTGGGCGTTTACGTTGCGGAGATGACGCGAAGCAGAGAGGCGTTCGGAGCGTGCGCACGCGCGCGAGTTTTACAGCGGCTCGGCCCGTGACCCCAGTAAGAGGGCGGCCACTCCGGCGCCGGCGGTTCCCGTCAAACGGCGCCTCACAGCAGCTCGGGCAGGTGCTCGTAGAGCGAGTCGAGCAGCCGCTGGCTCGCCTCGCGGCTCTTGCAGCCGAGGATGTCGAAGATGCGCTCCAGCTTCTCGTCGGGCTGGCCGCACGCCTCCACGGCGCGCAGCTCCTCCACCGAGAGCAGCGAGAAGACGTCGTCGAAGATGGGCTGCAGCTGCAGCGAGTCGGCCAGCACCTGCCGTAGGATGGTGTCTCGTTTCTCTGCACGCGCGCGCGCACGCACCCAGAAGGGGTGGGGGTTAGTGCACCGCCCCTTCATGCCCAAGGCCTAAAACCCAAGGCCATACACGCATTGGTGTTCGTGAAGGACGCGGCCGTTTATTTGCGTATACATTTTGTCGCTCAGTTTCATCAGCTCATTAGCCACCTCCATGTAAATCTAATTTAAACATCAGACTCATCCTCAAGTAAAACCTTAATGAATCAGGAGCTTTAAGCCTTTAACATTTCAACATGGCGATCATGCGATGTCTCATCAATCATTGATTAACATCAAATCTTATTATGCTCATGCTTCAAATCACATATGAGAATCGATTATATGTGAGGTGTATATGTTGTAAAGTAAGCGATTCACATGAAACTATGCAGCATAGTTACTGTTCCCTTGAACTGCACTCTTGAATCCTAAACCCATATTAAGGGTTGTCTACTGGACCGTTTCATCTCATCAACGTTTGTATTCCCTTGCTCAATTCAAGAAACACATCAACTCGTATCTAAAAATAAACATCCAATCGAACCGTGGCCTCAGATTGCAATGAAAGAGGGGGTCAAATCCCACACCTCTGATTATATTATCACCGTTGGCAACGTACGGTACAAATGAAGTTCAACATACATACGTACATACAAATAGTTACAAATTGCCACGAAACGCTCGAGTAAGACGACGTTCAAGGGGAACTTCTGCGCATCTGCCGTGTGGTGGCCTCACCCTTGGCGATGAAGGACCAGGCCTTGGCGGAGCCGGTGGACGAGCCGGACGAGGTGGAGTCGCAGCGCAGCAGCGGCTCAGACTCGTCCTGGAAGGGGGCGGTGCGGCCCGGCTTGCAGGCGCCGCCGACGGGCGTGTGGAGGCCCAGCCGCCCCTCACCACCGGCCCCAACCCCGGCCCCCGACAGCGTCCCCGCGTCAGACCCCGGCGCCAGGGAGCCTCGCGTACCCCGCCCGGCACAAAGCACCATCGGCAGGGGACCCACCTCGTCCCGTTCCGTCTAGAGGGGCGCACACGCGAGCATTTTCGGGAGCATCCCCGTCGTTAGTGAGCGGCAGATTCGAGATGCCAGTGCACAAACGTGCGGTGGGATAAAGTGAGATTAACACGGGGTCTTTGGCGACCAATATCCTCCATAATACAGTTTTTTGGGTTATATCGCGTAAATATGTAAGTGTTATATATAAATGTTTAACCGTTCGGATAGCCACAGACTTAGTGCTGCTTGGAAGCAAATCATCAAATCATTAATCGTTTAAATGCATGCCTTTACAGGTCACCATACTTCAATCGGGACTACCTTTGCTACGGCTATTTTAGTACACGCAATCGATAGAAAGTACAGGAATGGGCTTGCATAATGCACATGCATAATATACCTTCATCACCATATAATTAGCGCAAACGGCAATGGATACCCATAGTCATTTATAGGCGCTTATTAATCCCCCCCACCACTTCGCAGACGAAGAGTGCACACGTGTTGTCATCACATCTACCCCTCTATTTAAGGAACGAAACAGGAGGATGTCTCCACAAATCTGGCTGTCGACTGATGAAGCTCGTTGTAAAAACGCCGTACTCCGATTGTAAATGTTGTGGTTTTGCTCTCCAACACACCGGTGTGCTGTACTCAAAACGAATTGGCACGTTCTGTTTACGTGACAAACCTTACTAATTGGCTGGGTCGGGTGGTGGCGGGTTTAGCGACACATTTATATATTTACGCGATTTAACCGAAAAAACCTCTATTATAGAGATAAATTGAGTTACGCACCCAATGGTGCGTACATTTTTTCTATTCAAGTTTTTTTCTCATGCTCACAATAAACAAATCGAACGGCCCGTGGGAGATTACATGATTATATATAGATATTATATCCAAGGGTTGCACCCTTGCCTTAACCCTGTTAGATCTTATTTCCACGCCAAATGTGATGCCGTGATCCGCAGAATAAATGCTAAAAGGCACTTCCTAGTCTTTGGCAGGTCAGCATTTTCCTCTCCAGTGATAAGATTTATAGCCATTGCCATGGTGCGGCCTCCAGCATGTCACCTCAGGAAAACATAGATGCAATGAACTGCCGCCCCATCTCATTTTGAGGATTTCTGCTCAAGGTCACCAAGTTAATTCTACCTTCACGGACTGCGACTTTTGAATAACAATGTAGAAAAATGCTATTTTGTCAACACTAAATCGCTGCAATGTCTTTTTCCATCTACTCCATGGCCTGTTCTGCTCATTGTCTTTTTCTCTCACCAAATTTAGCCTTGAGCCATGCAGGCTCCTTGCATCATGCAGATGTGAAGAGGTTGGAGTTGCTCATCCCTTTGAATTAATCCCCCTTGTATGTTCCTGCTCAGATATATATTGTGTACAGAAAATCTACACCACTTCATCTCACACCTGAACACAGGGCTTTCCTGCACATGCAAATTCGGCACACAAACGAAACAAGGCACTTGGCGAAGTCCCTTCGTTGCAGATGCTTACGATGCCATTACGTTACCACTGACCACAGCAGTGCTTTCTCATAGAGCTCACGTTCCAGCAACGGACTGTTTAATAAGACACCTCTGTCATTGCTCAAATGCAAGGGTTAATGCAACACAAAGTGCAGCCAGGTCTTTTGGCAATAACAGCAATAACTTGTTTTTTTATGTAAATATTCTAATAAGGAATGCAATCTACAATGGAAAAAACTAAAATCTACAACAAAAAACCCCAGCGATGCTAAACCAAAAGGAAATTAGTTTACCAACATTCCATACACGCATTTATCACAATACAGGAGTGAACATGTTGACAACGGTTTGATCACCAACAGTCAGTTGTGACTAATGCTTACAGAGAGAGGCATCGCTGTACACCTCGTTGCAATGAATCGATGTTTGAAATAAAAACTTGTACTTCACAAAGCCACATTTATTAGCATTTTCAAGGAAATGTGCAAGAAAAACTGTAATCAAATTTCCAAATGGTGCAGTGCTTTGAGCGTTCTCTCTCGGAGAGATTTCTACAAATGATATATACATAGCAACGATTTTCATGGCCAATGCCATTATTCCTGTCATGCAATGTTGTTCGGGTTATTTATTCATTTTATTCAAGGATCCGTAGGGAACATTGTGTTAAAGGAAAGCAGAACTGAGGTTGCACCAAATGGAAACAGCTGGCGCTCACATACTGTGAAAATCACACTTTACAAAACGCTGACCAATTATGGGAACTAAATAAAACATTTTGACGTGGTAATTCTTTATTGGTTTGAATGCCAATTATTTTACAATGTGTTAGAAATAGCTAGTGTTGCGTGTGCCAAGACCAATCCACTTGCTGTCGCCCTTAATGGGATGATGAAGCCATGACAGTCGGAAGGCAGGAGAGATGCATTACCCTCGACACGGCACATCACAGAATGCAAACCAGAATATTTCCACTCTTCATGTTATTATTATTATTATTTAAAAACGATAAAACGATGTTATGGTGGATCAGATAACAACCAGGATTATTTAATTTCTGACCCAAAGCAGCCCATTATTTCTGGGTACCTTCAGCAGATTAAAAATGTATGATATATCAATAGGCCAGCTCTTAGTATTGAAATAGCTAGAGGCATGTCCATTGATCTGTGACTGCTTAACAGGGCCATTTAGTGACCAATCTTTAGATGTGGTATGTAAACACACTCTGCTAATTGTCGCTCATGATGCATTTTTTATTGTCTCCTTATAGCATTGGCTGGTTACATAATCAATTAGAAGAGGAATTATTCATACTGGGTGAACAACAATCTCAATCATTAGTCTCCATATGCGGCTCAAGGTGTTTAAATGACTGGTTGCCATCGAGAAAAACGCAACAAGTGAAAGGGTCTTAAACATGAAATAAATTATGTGTGTAATAAATGCCTCCAGCAACCAAGGAAATATATACATGTTAAACTTAAACATTATTAAGATATGACGATGTGAAAAGAAAAAAAAACACGTTTAACAATGTGTACATTTGGAGAGAACAGGTGACTTGGGGTGTATCAGAGGGCTCCACTGGTCATGTCAATCAATGATCCAGCACCACTGAGATACTGGCTTTGAATCTGCGCAGACACTCGGTATTAAATGTACTTTACATATGTAGCAAGTTCAAGGTTTCCACCAGTCACCAATAACTTACACATATCATGTTAAATTTAGCTTCCATGAAATTTCGTACCGACCGGGTATGGAGGATTAATTTATAGACAACTGATACAATTCTGACGTGGAAATGTTTTTCTTTGTATCTTTACAAAAACTATAAGGGGCAGCGTTGACAATAGTAGTATAATGTCGTAGAAGTATATGGGCACCACGGTGTGGAGATGTTAACTACCTCACCTGGTATACAGGAGGTCACAAGTTCGATCTGCACCCTGATGCCTGTATATTTTAGAGTTTACATGAATTTCCTCGTGGTCGTGTGAACTTTTCTCCAGGTCCTTCTGTTTTTCCCTCCACATTTAGAATCAAGATGCCTTTAGAGTATTTGATTGCTACACATTTCCACTTGATAAGCCACATCGTTGAGCTATCATTTGTGGCCAGATCGCTTCTGAAAAAGAGCTACATAGCTCAGTGGGGGCATTACCTGGAAAAATAAGACATTTTAGTTTAGGAATAAAATTTCAGGCAATTGCCCTTCTCTGGTCTGAAGGATATTGCTGAAGACCACTGCATAGTTTTTTTTCCAGGGGTGTGCTGTATAGCACTCTGATGGGTTGCAAAATGTCCAACGTCTCCCCTCCACGTGCCTATGGGAGCTTCTTCTGGGAGCACCTTTAGGAAGCTCCCAGCGGCCAAAGCGAAACGTCGGAAATCATTCCGCACAACACGCAGAACAACCCGACGTTTTACGCCACATCCCGGGAGCACTTTTAGCGACACGTCAGACACCGTCAGTTTAACACGTAGGCTTTCGCGACCAATATCATCCATAATACAGTTTTTTTTGCGTTAGATCGTGTAAATATATAAATGTGTCGTTAAACCCGCCACCTCCCGGCACAGCCAATTAGTAAGGTTTGTCACGTAAACAGAACATGTTATTACTAGGACAGCACACCGGTGTGTTGGAGAGCAACACGTGGGACCAACCCCCAACCACATCTCAGAGCTGGCAATACAGACAGCTGACGGCAGACCGTGCGAAGACCGCGCGACGGGGGAGACTCGACCCACCAGCGCGGAGTCCTCCATGATGGCGCGGATGCGCTCCACGAGGCTGTTCCAGCCGCACGTGCGCAGGGCCCCGATGAGACGCGCCAGGTTGGCCTCGGCGTCCAGCGCCGTCCACCCGAGCAGCGCGGCGTACGCCGCCTCCTGGTAGGAGGCGTGCGCCGACTCGTCCACCAGCGCCGTCGGGTCCTCGGTCGCCGCCGCCGCCGCCGCCGCCACCGCCGCGGAGGAGGAGGAAGCGGCGGAAGCGAGCAGCGCGCGGTACAGCTCCTTCCACTGGCAGCCGATGTGGCCGGCGACGAGAAGCAGGATGTCCACGCCTGCGCCCCACGGGGAGAATGGGAGGCGAGAGAGGGGGCCTCACCTCGGTTAACTCTCACAGACAGACGGAGACATTCACCGCACAAGTGCCTAGGTGGTAATGCAGCGGCGCTCTTTGTCGGCGTTATGCGCGCCTGTCGCCAACGATCGGAAACGGAAACACCTTCGGTCTGCTGCTGCTGCTGCTACTACTCGTGGTGATCCCGTTGTTGTTGTTACCCGAAGCCGACTAAAGACGCGCAACGACCACGCTTTTGGTTGGGCCCCATCGGATGGAATTCTCTACCCGACAAGCTCAATAATAAAAACCCTCATATAAATATAATGAACACAGTGTGACCAGGCAGCAATGCACATTCGAGATGCTAAGAGCATCATTTTGCATTTCTTAAATGATGATTTACATGACATTACTAAAAGCTAGGTAAGAGCAAGTGGTTAACACACTGCACGATGAACCTGGCGACTCAAGTTCCATTCCCAGCCATGGCTAACATCAGTGGCGAGCGATACGTTAACGGATTCTGGGTGCAATTGTTCCTAAACCACACTGACCAGCGTCGTGAATTGTGGAAATTATTAGCCGCAAGAGCCCACTACCCTATTACCAAATTGCCTGGAATGCACTCAATCCCAGCAGACATGCAAAGTTGAACAAGGATATCGCCTGAATGGGCGATCACCATGCTTGGCATGTCGTTACGTTCGATAGACGACTGTAAGTTGCATGGTGGACAGCTGAGGGTGGTGCAGCAAAATCTGCTGTTGTATGGTATATATGTGCTCTCCAACCTCACCATGAAAGTTTACGTGTTTCTTGAAATGAGTGACGTTATACGAGCTTCGGAAAAGGCACGATCAGAATCAGAATCTGTATTTATACTGGAGGAATCAGATGAGCAATAAAGCTCTTTTTTCACAGATGTCCAGTAGGGAGGGAATGATGGGAGGGGAACTCCAAAAATCGAGCAGTGTGAGGGAACAAGCAGAAAGAGAAGTGTTTTGACCTGCAGTATGATCGATGAACACAGCACAGACAAGATGAAGCAGTCAGCCTGGCACACTGTGTCCTCAACATGGGTAGAGGAATCAATAAATGAGGTCCACGGAAACAGGAATCACGGCAGCATAAAAAAAGAGTGGTAAAGAGGTGACGAACCGCGAGTGACTGGAAGTGAGAATTAGCGAGTGCTGGATTGTCCATAAACTCGACTGCTCTGATAAGAGGGGAAATAATAGAGAAAAAAATCCCCTTGGTAAAACGTCATTCTTTGGGTCTTTCGGTAAAGTCACCTAAATAGGTTCGAAGAAAAAAACTAAATAACAAAAAACTACGTTTCGATCGCAACACAAGCGGTCGTCATCAGGAAAAGGGGGGTTAGCTTCTAACGACAACTGCTTATAAAGGTTTGAAAGTCTAGATTTAAAACGTCATAGTCGGGGCTCATCACCAGTGGAGAGGTTACTCAAGGAAGGGTAGCTTAGGAGGCTAATACTGCATGAGAGCATTGAGCGGACACCCCATGGGTTTGAATCTGGGCAGCCGCCCACGATTAAAATGGGTAGTGTCGTCTGAAATGTCGAGAATTGTTGGCCTCAGTCCAGTTACTGAACAAATAATAATGACATATGGGCTTTCATCAGCTTATTCCAGGCTCTCAATAATATATTTGTTGGGATGGATTGACAAGCAATGAGCGCATTTTGTAAGATATACAAAAAGGTGCACCCCCTAATGTGGATAACGAGGCCTGACGAGTCGACATTGGAAGTCGCTCCCCATGGCATCAATTTACAGAATTGTTCTCCGAAAGGATATTCAGCTATCTCATGGCATGGTACCGATAGCAGAGCTACAATAACATTGGGGGAAAAAAAAAGATGACTTACACTTACAAGAATCTACAGTGATCAGGGAGGTTGCTATTCTAGATTTGAAGCTTTCGTGACTGCAAGGATTCATACTCTTAGTTATTTCGGTAAAGTCACGTAGGTAAAAAAAAATGTTTTTACCTACGTGACTTTACCGAAAGAACTAAGAGTATGAGATTGCTATTCTTTATGCATAATTCAATAATGCACCAATGCCTTAGCCATATTTAACTTAACTTGCTTTAAACAACACACATGCTGCACACATGCTATGTATCCTGCTTTTAAACTACCCAGGGAGAAAATACTTTAAGATAACACGAACCAAAAATATTCCGCAAACTTTTTTTGCTGGTGGAACAGCCAACCTCAGCAGACTTTTAATGAACAGCTGGTGTTCCAGTCTTGGCTGAGAACAGAGGTAGGCTAATGATCAAGACATTGGATCACAACTCTCAACGAGTATAGAGTTCCCAGCCATCTCCCCACCCCATCCCACCCCCCTCGAACCCCAATGAAAAAGCAAGCAAAAACCTTTCAGTGACAACAATTCAAGAGCTACATTTTTTACCTAAATTCCCGCGTACGGATTACATGTCCAAAATGAAAAGCCGCAGACAGGCCACATATCCTGGCAATACAATGTCACCATATCACCTACAAAGGCGTTACAAGCCACAATATCCACTCCCTTTTCTAGCAAAGCCGGCCTGGCTGTTGGACGCCATGACGTCCAGTGACCTCTGGCAGGTCACGCACTGAGTATGTCCAAGGAGTAAACTAAAGTTTATATGTTTCCCATTCGGGCAAGCCCGTATGGCATTCTTTCATTTGTATGTATGGTTGATCTGATAATTACGCGTGTCAGATGAATGCACAATGTCTTAATCATCAGAGGTACTGTGCCTCGAAAGACAAAACCATAGACGCCCGTGCTATGCCCCGCTGCTGCATCAACTCGGGCAAGTGCCTTTTCCACACACAAGATGCTCTGTATAGGTTCGTTACGCCTTGTGCTGGGATTGGCTCTCATTCAAAACAAAGCTTCACTTTGGTACTTTCTCTGCATGCTCGGTGTCAGCGTCTCGGTGAGAGACCCCTACCTCGTCATATCCTTGAAGCAATGTATGCAAACTTTTAGACATGTCTGAGTTACTCTATTGATGACCTTTACATACATTTTTTTAGGTCTGACGAATCCCTGACAAGTCTGGCAAGATCTGGGTCCACGGCTGCCAATGCATCTGGCTGGCCAATCGTTTTAAAACCTCGCTCAAAAGCAGCACTCGATATTTGAGCCTCTCTTCACCACGAGGGTCACTCCTGCAGCTAACACTCACAATATGCATGCGAGTATAATCAAGCTCTAGCAACCAAAAAGCCACAGCCAAAACAACACAACCGCAGCAAAGGCATGAGACATAAACAATATTGAGAATAGGTGTTCCCTTTTTTCTGGCAACAAAACAGGTGTTAAAATGTTAAAACACCAAACTGAAACCTTTTACAAGGAATCATGTCTGCATTAACCACAATACTTGTGGTCAGAATGCAAACAAAAAATATACTCTGATAATATATGCATGAAAGTGATTGGTCCACACCAGAGACAGCTTTCTTTTGAGCCTAGTCTCAGAACGGTGTTAGACTAGAGGACGCCAAAAGGCATACAATACTGTGAGTAACTACACATGGAAGCAATGCTTTCTTAAATACATTAATAGTACAAATCTGGCTGTTCATGTGTCCAGGAATATTCGTGAATCTTTCTGCGAATCATAATTAGATTAACCCATGAAGACAGAAAATGTTTAATTTACGAAGCTACAGCAATAGGCGTAGTACACCTAATGGCTTTTCGCTTCACTGCATTTTTCTGCCCACCACGTAGCCTGTCAGCCTATAGCAACCTGTCATGCATGGTGGTCGCCAATGCAAGGGCGTATCTGGGTTCCAGCCTGCTTAGCCTCTGAGATCTGACAAGATCAGGCACATTCTGGGTGATACGGTCACAGGCTCCAAAACAAATTAGTACTATTAATACAGTCTGCAACAAAAGGAATATATATTCTCAAAATGAATAATGCAATTGTGCTAGCAAGCTCACAATGATGTACTGCATTATATTATTTCAAAAGCAGCGTGTTGAGAATATTAAGTTACGTTCAAAGTTTCTAGATGTACAATGCCTTCTGGAATACCGTGTTCCAACTGATTTTTGTTTGAACAGTCAGTCAAAAGCAAAGAAAATATTAAATGGAACACTGTGTTCATATTCTTTGGGTCTTTCGGTAAAGTCACGTCGATGGTTCAAAGAAAATAACAAAAAACTACGACGTTTCTGTTATTATAATAGTAATGGGTTTTTACCCTTTTATCTGGTACCAGATAAAAGGGTAAAAACCTATTACTACATTTTGCTACTGGTAAAGGAGGTCTCATAGTGTAAATACGACGTTTCTATCACAACACAGGCGATCGTCATCTTTCCTCCTGATGACGATCGTTTGTGTTGCGATCAAAACGTCGTAGTTTTTTTGTTATTTTCTTTGAACCATCTACGTGACTATACCGAAAGACCCAAAGAATATGAATTCCTGAAATACGACAGCTTTAAGTCAAGATTTAACACCGTGTTCCTTAAGTAAAAATTGTAAAGCATGCATACTTGGTGATAACTGTGCAATCATACATCCCAGCGACATAACTTAAAATGTCACAAGATATTACCTTGGCTTCATCTCAAAGAATCTATCAATCACAGCCCTACGATCGGTTTTGGCATGGGTCTTAATTTAGCTGGCATTTATGCTCTTCCAACCACTTGTCTGGAACACACACGTAGTTTATTTACGACTAGGCCACGGTGAATAGTGACTAAGCAGTTGTGCCTATTCTGCACTGCATTGTAATATGATGTTTTGCTTAAACCGTATCTTTCCTAAGAGGTTACAAATAAATCTTGACTTAAAGCTTTCGTGACTGCAGGAATTCATATTCTTTGGGTCTTTCGGTAAAGTCCCGTAGATGGGTTCAAAAAAATTACAAAAAACTACGACGTTTCGATCGCAACACAAGCGGTCGTCATCAAGTGACCACCGCCATAGTTTTATAAAATTATTTTGAACCTATCTACGTAACTTTACCGAAAGACCCAAAGAATTTCGATTTAAAGCTTTTGTGACTGCAGGGATTCATCTTCTTGGTTCTTTCGGTAAAGTCACGTAGAAGGGAAGTAATAAAAAAACATAATATATTATTTTATTACTTCCCTTCTACGTGACTTTACCGAAAGAACCAAGAAGACCCAAAGAATATAGGTCATAACTAACTCACCCACGGTTTGAAACCAAGACGAAGAATTCCCAAACGCCTATGAAGGATATTAAGGGGAGAGGCAGCATCAGTTGCGTGGGATAGTGAATGCAATCTGCAATACGTGGCGAATGTACGCAACGCACACACTTTCTTTTCTACACGCCATTTAATATCAACCCAAAACATCAAGCGCCACTCACAATGGAAACAACCAGACAAATATACGGCCAGCTTACGTGCGGATTAACTCACGAAGAGGTCGGTGGACCAAAAAAAGAAAAGGCCAATGCTGGAGGTTTATGCCAAAACGTTCTAAGTCTGTCTTGCCACCCAAACACCACTCCACACAAAATGGAACTAACACATCAGCAGGGATGCCAAGAACACAGGGAATTTGAACCAGACTGCAGTGGACCACTGAGCCAAGCCCACAAATGTGGCGACCTCAAACATGTGCCATCACTCGGGTATCTGAAAACCGAATCTCTCGCATCTTTACTACACGAGACTGAAAAAATTACCTGTGCTATTATACAGCTCACTGACGCAAACGGAAGCCACGGCCAAATATTATATAAAACATGCGAATGCAATACATGGTTGATGCCTTCACCATACGTGAACGTTATTTTTGCACGCTGCCTTGCACCTGCTGTTTTTGTTAAATTCACTGTGCCCACAACTTCTGCCCATGTGCCGAGGCGCAGACACATATCCTGCCCTGTGCCAACAGCATTTACGGAAGCACGCTGCACGCTCACTCATCAGAACCGCTGGACTCCACACTCCCTGAGTGCAACAGTGAATCAGTGACTCTCGTGTGCGATCACTTTAAGTGAAGAATACAGCAAGTTACTAAAGGGCAGATTACTGTGTCATCATGTGTTGCGCTTGACCCCGCTTGCTCTTGCTATGTGGTTACACGAGGATTATTAAAAAAACATTTTTATTTCATTATCGGTGAGCTCGTTGTAAAAACCGGTTTTAAAAAACACATTACCGGTTTTGCCGCACACACGATGTGTACCAATTACCGTAAATGTACAACCCTGCATGTTTGTGTGTCCGTTTGTCATCTTATATATGTGGCATAATGGTTAACAACATGCAATCCAGAAGTAGTGGTTCGAATCAAGACTCCCAGCAAAGAAATTAAAACAACGGTCACGTTTCTTTAACTTCCGTGCCTCTGTCCACCATTCGGTACCCCCACAGTTAATTGATTGGCAGGGTAGGTGTGGTGGGGTACAAATCGTGTGCACACTTAGCTCTTCCAACACTTTTAGGGTTGTTTAACAACCCTAAATCCTACTTTCCCAGGTCTCCACTAAAAAGGGGCCTTATCGTCTCAATAACTTTTAACTTGGTCTTAAATTAAGAAATTCTGTTTTAGGGTACCGTTTTTCCAAGAAGCTAAGATTGAATACGATTTAAAGCTTTCGTGACTGCAGGGATTCAAAATAATAAAAATAAAACACGTTTTATTTTTATTATTTTAATACTTCCCTTCTACGTGACTTTACCGAAAGAACCAAGAAGATGAAGCTAAGATTGGCTACGCAAATATATATTCTTGGGTCTTTCGGTAAAGTCACGTAGATAGGTTCAAAGGAAATAAAAAAAAAACTACGACGTTTCGATCGCAACACAAGCAATCGTCATCAGGGGGAAAAAAATAGTGGGAAAGCTGCTGAGGCAGGATGTTTTAAAGGTTTGAAATGTGTGTAGCCCAAGGGTCATAAGCGAAGTGGGCGGGGCTAGTGATGTTAAAGTGAGAGATTAGCATGTCAATGTAAGATCACGGAGCCACCGCCACACCGAGGAAAACGAGCAACGGTGGCTGATGACAACCGCTTGTGTTGCGATGATCGAAACGTCGTAGTTTTTTGCCATTGTTTGTTATTTTCTTTGAACCTATCTACGTGACTTTACCGAAAGACCCACGAATATTAATTCCTGCAGTCACGAAAGCTTTAAGTTAAGATTTTACGCAAATATAATCTCGATAACATGGGCAGATTATCTTTTTAAAAAAGCTAGCCTAAAAATAAGTGTAAAATTAAGACAAGCATCTGTCAAGTCTCGTACATTTCACAACAACACCGTCACCTTGCCTAAAAATAGGGTTATATTCTACTCCAGTCGTGACGTGTTTACGTAATTATTCATCAAATGACCTTACGGCCCGGTATTTAAGGCCACGTCAACCATTTTTGTTTAAATTGGCGAAAAAACAACTCTAATCTTGCACCAAGTAATTTTCGGATAACATCACGGAAAACAACTTCATTAAGTAAGCTTGAAACAACTCATCAAGAAGCAGGCCAGGCTAACCTCAAGCTATTTACTCAAAGATAAATTTGTTCCTTAGCAATCAAGCACTGTGCAAGATCACCACGGTAAGCACGGCTGGCTATGGTCACGACGCAAAAGAAGTTCAACGTACATAAATATATACGTGTTACACTTATTTACGGAAACGATAATGATCCTTAAAATAATAGGAAAGGGCGGGAACGGAAGTGATGCTCACGGGAATGTACGGGAACCGTATTTATCCATTTAGAAGCTCAAGGGATGGAAGGGGACCTGATCCCTTGGGGACACAGAAGGAATGGCACTCATGGGAACGGGAGAAAGAAAACGATGATGATGGTGGAGACGCCATTTAACACCGGTTTATGATGGACAAATATATACGAAAGACAAATGTTTCTGCCAATTAGACTTACAATGGGAGCGAGCTGGGAAAGGCAAATGGACCGATTAATAAGTTGGTTACACAGGGCACCACAGTGCCCCGTGATTTACAACCGTAGATCATTTATATTTACATACGGTGGACGTCTTTCGCGCTGTACGTAGCCAATCGCGCTAATCAGATGCGAGCGGGAAAGACAACAAACCAAAAAAATCGGATTAAAAGAAATTCGTTTTCAATTTAGATTTAAAAGTGCAGCGCTCCGGTCACTTCCTAATATCGGAAGGAAGAGCGTCCCAGACAGCCGCAGACGCGCACCTGAGAGTGTGCGATGCGGTGACCGTCTTTGTTCGATGGCCAGCCACAAACATCACCTCCCCAGCTCACTGTTCTCTGAAAGAGGGCCACTACACCGAGAACTTCAGCCTGCCATAACTGCTGTTAGGAACGAAACTTGAGGCAGCGTTAAGAACACAAGTTGATGCTTTCGCTCGTGCTTGTACACCGCCAACGGATGCAGTTCTTTCATTTTCAGTTTGATTTCCATCACAATCGTTGTTTAATTTCATGTCTGTTATACTGGTGCCTGTCTTAAAGCCACTCTTCGTCAACTCTTTTAGAAACTCACTATATGAAAAGGGAATGGAGGGGGGGGGAGATCTAAATTGATGGAAAGATATATTTGTCAAGCCCATGGCACGTGATTGGAAAATGCTATTTTTTGATCCCAATGAACTCTATAACCCACATTAACACCATCTCATTCAATGCTGGTTTATTTTAGATTCTCTGTCAACAAAATAAGACGAGTCATGGCAAACAGATATTAAAAACAAAAAATTACACTGCAATTATATTTTTGCTTAACAAATGTTGTAAAGAGGCAGTTCTAAAAAAAGGGCAATTGTTGAAGGTTCTTAATACTTACTTGGTTCAACCTTTGTTGGCAAATTGGCATGAGAAATGTTTCAAGATACAAAAATAAATCAAAATTCAGTGCCGTCTTTCGCACAGATATCATCATTGAACTTTAGCTTATGGTACAAAGTGAAACATGTGGTCTTGGCCCTGCAAAATTAAATGTGCAACAGTACAATAATTTGCTAAACACGAGATTTAAACAGCGTCTATAAATGGGAATCATAGGGTGATGTCCCCACAGATAAACACACGAGAAGAAAATGTTCAAACTTTTTATGGATCTCAAAAAGTAAGATAGGAATGATTTTAATTTGTTCAGCCAAACCAAAATATGTTAAATATGTTGTTTCACAAATGGGTATGGCATTCATATCATGTTGGTAGCCACATAGTTGGATAATAATAGATAAACGTGTAATTTTATACGCCGTAGTCAGGATAAAACTCCGTTCAAAATCCCCTGGATGTCATCCCTACCGGGTGAAGCATTTCAGTGCAATTACTGGTCCACTGTCCACTTTTGGCAAAAGTTGACTTATTTTAACATTTTTCACTGAAGATGATTGCAGCTTCAATTCCACAAACATGATTTAATGTCAATGATCTCTGCCACAGGAATGTGGAATTTTTATCGGTGGTTCAGGACCAAACAATGAACATTCGAGCAATAATAGTTAGTTCTTTCAGTAAAGTCACGTTTTTTCTAATTTTCTTGCTGTGGTTTTCACACCTGATGATGATTGCTTGTGTTACAATCGAAACGTCGTGATAATTTTATTGTTTTATATTTTTATTATTTTATTGTTTCCCTTCTACGTGACTTTACCGAAAGAACCAAGAATATGAATCCCTGCAGTCACGAAAGCTTTAAATAAAAAAAATAGTTAGGTGAAATTAGACTTACGTTGGCCCTGGTAGCTGAAGACCCACTTATTCGCTGGCTCGGCAATCTGCAGGTTGAGCTGCGTGCGGGACTGCCCTCTCGCCCTCTGACTATGCTGCTGCTGGTGGTGGTGATGATGGTGGTGATGGGGCAGCTGCTGATGCTGCTGCTGCTGCTGTTGCTGCTGCTGCTGCTGCATCTGGGGCGGCACGGCTCGTTGGCGGATGGTCTCGGGCGGCTCCCCAGGCCCCTTGCGTAGCACTCGCGAGCTGCGGTACACGCTGCACGCCACTGCCACCACGAGCAGCAGCAGGATGAAAACCACCACCAGCCAGGCCACGTGCTCGTTGATGTCAAAGGGCGCTGGCGGAGGCTGCGGAGGCTTGGCCAGAGCGCGGCCTGACGAGGAGCGGGAAGGAATCCTGCTGAGCCCAGGCGGAATGTTTGCCGCCGATGAGCCCGAGAGGGGTGGCCAGCGACGGGGTGGCTCCCTTGACGGTGGCGATGCCTTGTCGCGTCGGTCGACATCGTCGAGGGAGGGCCGCGCTTGCATCGTGGGCATTTCACCGGAGGTGCTGTCTCCGGATATAGCTGGCACTGCGCGCTTTGGCAATTTGGTCATGTTACTGCCACTGTCGCTTTGAGCGCTGAAGGTGTGCGCGCTGTCGCCCACTGGTGTGATTGGGATGTCGGAGCTGAAGGCAGTGGTAGCGACATCAGATTCGGGATTGGTTTGCCAAATGGCGCTACCTCGGCCCTCCAGAGTGAGTGGTGATGTAACCAGGCCCTGCTGATGAGGATCTCCTGGCTGTGGTTGGAGCCCTGAGGGTGAAGGTGCATATCTGCTGTCGGCACCACTGGGCAGAGGAAGTGGGTCCAGGTGATGCTCACCGCTAGAACGTGGTGTGGCTGGAGCCACCAGCTCTACCCCACCCTCCTCCTCTGCCCCACCTGGACAAGACAAAAATATGTTTTTAATGTCTTGTTCAAACAACATTCATTTCACAAGTGTTATCCAATTTGTTGCGTGGCACTCACCGGTGATCCACCGCTTTTGAGGCAAGGGTTGGTGGATCACCGGCTGTAAATGTGAGTATATATGTAAGCTGAACTTCTTTTGCACCGTACGTAGCCAATTGTGATAATTGGAGGTGACGAGTAGCCAGAAAAAAGCAGTGTGTATGAGATGCACTGGTTCCCTCTGAGTACACTGGGTTTTTCTGTCTGACCAAACATCTGATAAAGTCTCTTGACACTCATTGTGACTTTTCCAGGTAGAAAAACTACATTATTTAGGTCACTGTCTTTAACAAGTTTCTTTAATTTCTTTATCACAACAAGAGTTGTATTTTGCCAACAACTTAATTAAAAACTTTAATACAACGGGAAAAAATGTCTGACATTCTGCTCTTAAGTGCTGCTGAAATATATTCCCAATTCAAATTAAGTTTAGCTAAATAACAATATACTGTGACAATGCTTGCAAGAGGTAATGTAGTGTGTTTAATTAAAAGGCTTTCTTGAAAATTGTACTGTCAACCTCTGTGTACTTTTACACAAGTTTTACCAAATTTTTTATAAAAAATTTTAAATCCTTTGCGATAAATGGAAAGTGTGCCAGTAAATAATGTCATAACTGCTAGTTTTTTATTTATGCTTTGGCCAATATTCAATCTGTTCAAATGCCTTCGAACCTTCCAACATCACCATCTGTGCGCACCATTAATTTCAAAACCAGCAAGTCCTGCAACAATCCAAACCAAACCTCGCAACGGGCAGGTGCACGCACATGGCTCAGGACCCAGGCCAAACATGTGCAGCTTTATGTTTAGTCACACGGTCACCAATTGATTGGCAATAACGCTGCACTAACTTGGGTGGACTATGTATAATATTATGATAGGGTTTTTCCTCTTTTTTCTGGCAACAAAACCTTTTTGCAAGGAATCATGTCTGCATTAACCACAATACGTGTGGTCAAATGCAAACAAAAAAACACACTGATAATATACGCATTGTCCTTGAAACTGATTGGTCCACACCAGAGACGGCTTTCTTTTGTGCCTCGTCTCAATTGGTGCCAGACCAGAGGACGCCAAAAGGCGTACAGCTCAAGGACAATGCACTATAAGAGTAATGAGGGCTCGGGGTGAGCATCTACTGTACGCCTTTTGACGTCCTCTGGTCTAGCACCAATTGACACGAGGGTCAAAAGAAAGCCGTCTCTGGTGTGGACCAATCAGTTTCAAACACAACGCATATATTATCAGAGTGTGTTTTTAGTTTGCATTTTGACCACAAGTATTGTGGTTAATGCAGACATGTTCCTCGTAAAAAGGTTTCAGTTTTGTTGCCAGAAAAAAGGGGAAAAACCCTGTTATTATATTTTGGTACTGGAAAAGGAGGTCTAATGATATATTATGCTTGCGCATTATTATTCCTTAGGTAGAATGTCATTGGAATCAAAGTTTACCGTTAGGTTTATGATGCTACGTAGTAAAGATTTTACATCTGTAAACTCTTAATAAACTTAAGGATTGATTAACCTTTGTCTTGTTTGTACCGTTTTATTTGCACGGTCTATTTCATTGCTGCGTATGTCACATTTGTGCTCTCTCTTTGCTAAATTGGTCTAAAGACACATTGGTATCTAATTGTAAAGATCGGAATAAATTGATTCTCAAGCACGTACATTTCTGCATTTATCGAGCATAGGACTCGATTCTAATGAATAAATTATTACCGGACTAATGCGAGCAGAACAATTTTTCAGTTAAACATACATAAACTCATTCATTTACCGATGAAAGAATCGGCTTTTTGACAAGTAGTGCAAGTCACTGACCACTGCCATGTCAGACTGATGCATCAATTTGGTCTCAGCATGTGCAAAGCTCAGACAGTGCAATGCAACCTAAGTGCCAATTTCTATTTCAGGATGGTGCCACGGCCTAGTGGGAGCACGTTCGCCGCTTGTTGTGGAGGTTCACCGATCGAACCCAGTGGCCATCCCGATAATTATTGCGGGTGTAATCATACGCCCCTTAAGAAGAATCTATGGCCCTGAGTTTCCTGGTTGGCTGCTGGCTGGGCACCTCTTCAACCCCAACGATAACTCTGCGGGCCCATTGCCACCGAAACTAGATGGGGCACTTGGATAAAACGGGATGTTACTTGTTACAAATAAACACTGCTTTGAAACGGCGGAAGAAGTTCGGAAGACCTACAAAATAGACGGCGATCGCATTGATTCAATTTGTGCTCATATTAATTTATAAAATCCTGAAAACTGTAAAAAAAACTGACGATACGCAATATTTTTTTTACTACAGAAAAAAGGACGTTAAGTCCTCCAAGTGCAGGAAGTGAGAAGAGTATGAAAACCACAGATGGGCCTTATTTTCCGTTGCACAGCAACAGGTTCTTTACTCATAACCGTAACAAAAATACGGGCCACCTGCATCACATGGATGCCATCATTCACAATGGTGCGGAGGTGTCAGGATCCAAATTTGCCAAATTCGAAAATTGCTCCCAAAATTACTCAATTGTGATTATGCACAGTGCTCATATAGCCCTCTACGAGAGACTAATTCTCCAGGTCGCTCTTGAAAATTAGACTATCCTGATCTCCGAGTTCTCACCTAGTTAAACAAAATAAACTTGAGCCGTCAGGATTCATCCTTTAACGTGACAATGCATGCACCCAGGAACTGCATGGAACTGCAGCAGCAGCGTTCTTTATGGTGATTCACTCATGCCCAACCCCTTTATCACTTCGCCAGCCACATCTCCAGCTGTACACGTACACAGATACTGTAGGGCTGCCCGACGTGCCTCCTATGACAAGAGGGAATTGATACGGACTTTCGAGTAGCCCAGCTGTCAGTAATTTGCATACACCTGCAACAACTTTCTGACACAGGAAGCCAGGCTATTTCCGCACAGACCACACGGTCAAGCACCACAAAACACTTGACTCACCAGGCAGGGCGGCACTGGCTGGCGTGGGGACGCGGCTCGGCTCTGCCCGAGCGTCCACCACTCCACCGTCTTCTTCTGCCGAGCCCCCGTTGCCACCGCACACGTTGTCCTGGCGTTCGTCACCCGGGGCGACGATGTGGAGATTGAGCAGCGCGCAATCCGTGTGGGGGCGACAGCGGGTGGTGGACGACTCCTCGGAGGAGAAGGTGCCGCGGGAACACTGCTTGCATCTGCATCGGGACACGTTAGAGGGGGGCGGAAGGGGGTGTGCGGGGGCAGAGAAGGCGAGGGAAAGCAATGTCTCTTAAAGCTACAAAGCACACACACTTGCACTTTGGCGGCATTATATTTGGCATTATATTTCCCTCATTCCAGAGCGATGTGTCCATACAATATAACTGGAAGTGTTCTTAGCTGCACTGCCCTAAAAGGTGAATGTATTTAAACTCTTGGAAGACAACGCACGTGCTCAAAATAGCGATGGCAGATAGAAATTGTCCAGAAGGCAGGAGACGAGCCTGATATGCGGGAGGAAGTAAATCATTAACATGGTCCACCCTTAGCCATGCCTGGTAAATATCCGTCATGTATACAGACATACTGTTTAGCTGCTCTGTATCAGACCGTGCTGCGTGACCATGCAAAGCCTATGCAGGGGCAGGCAGTGACCCAGTTGAACTGCTTAGTGTCATTAGCACTGAACCAAGGTCGGAAACAAACACCTGTGAGTTTCAAAAATATGTGTAAAAAAAGTATCCATCCATCAGAGGGGAACTTGCAATACGTTGTGAAATTAATAAACAATGGCACCGCATCCTGCACAGCTGCCAGCTTGCCAGATCATGTTTGGAGCTTTGAGTGCAATATTGTCCTAGAGTTTGTTTACGCAACACTATCTGCAACCTCTTACAGTCTCTACCCTACACTGGTTCATGTTCCCAACTGCAAACAATAAAGTCAAGGACTACCCTGAACCTAACAAACCATGTTCATACAAGCGAACACCATGAACACAATTACCTGGATGACTATTTACAGGCCACTTCAAATCATGAACCAATTGGCTCAAATACAACACAAAAGGAACATGTTATTTATATAAATGAAGAGTAATTCAGAAAGACACAACCTACGATGAGGAAAGTAAGCCGACATTCAAGCCAAGTGGCACAAGAGCGGCCACGAATGGCAATAACAGGCACAACCGAAACGGAGGTGGAACAAGGTAATGAACACAGATGGGGGCTGAGCATGGATTTAGAGCTGCACAGCATCAGCAACAGCGACATCAGCATAGACAGGATTCGGTTCACTAAGCAGTGAGGAAAAGATGATGACAATGCAAAAGCCAGTGCAATTTCCACGTGTGGCCTGCAACACACATCCTTGAAGCATTCAAGTGACTTCCCCAGGTGTTCTTACATGAACAGCTGCCATGTAAATCTGTAAAAGCCAATCCAGACCCAGGAGTTTTGTACAGTGTTACAAGAAACAAAAAATTGCCATTGAAAAACGCAGTCGATCCTCTCCAAAATGCACGTAGGCTAATGTACATTTTGTGCTAATGAATTTTTTTTACCAAATATTCTCGATGACAGATAACACGAGGGGATATGGTAAAAATGGTCCAAAAAATATTCTTGATTCAAAAGTGACAATGAATGACAATGCATCCAATTATTGGGGGAAGGTTTGTGCATTGGGGCAGTGAATAATGACATGCCTACAAAATGCCTGTTGCACATGCTTCTAGGTTTAATTGTACATGCATCCAGTAATATGGCCTATTGGTTTCATCGCACATATTTATATGAACGTGCCTACTCTACATGCGTATTCGTTTTATTGTGGACGTCAATAGTAGGTGACTTTTGATGTTAAACCATCGACGCATCGGGTCACTTCCGTCCAACCTCCCTCACTCACTCACCTGACGTCTCGAGTCTCCGTGCCCCTGCGTCGGACGCCCCATCCGGGCGGGCACATGGTGTGCGGAGCGCAGCGCAGGTGCCGCCCGGGCACCGCGTCGCCACCGTCGCCACCGTCGCCGCCACCGTCGCGCGCGTACCATCCTGCCGGGCACGCGCACACGCGGTCGTGCCGCTGCGTGCACGGCGCCCGCTCCACGGCATCAGACTCGCTGCAGGGCGGCCCGCAGCGCCGGCAGCCGTTCGCCGCGTTCTCGTGCTCCAAGAAGGTGCTCGGCTTGCAGGCCACGCACACACGCAGCTCGTTCGCCGTGCAGTGCGAAAGCACGTGCGTGCCAGCTGGGCACTTGTCGCACAGCACCTCCACCCCGGACTGCGGGTCCACGCGCCAGTAGTGGGACCGGCTCTCTTCACCGGCGCTCTCGTTGTTGTTGTTGCTGCTGCTGCTACTGCCAGGCGCCGCGGACACCGCGCTTGCCATTTCCACATCCAAGCCGTGGTTGTCTTCATTTGTTGGTGCTGCCGAGTTGTCGGAAGTTCTATAAATAGGCGCGAATCTTGGTGGATTTGAGTACATTTCATGCCCGGCTGGCAAATCGGCTGCCAGTGTCTCCCTCGACATACTGTCCAGTGTATCTTCACCTTCTGCTGGGAAACCAACCTGCTCAATTGGCTTCTCATCATGGTGTTGCCTTCTGCTTGTGTCGAGATGGCCCTGCTGGGATGTTGATTGCTTTGGTCTGGCCACTCCAGCTGCCATCTTCTGATGACCTAACCGCGGTTCTGGCCTTCCTCGATGAGTTTCAACCAATTCAGCCAGCAGATGCTCTGCATTTTCTTCCAGCCTGGGATTCCTTTCATGTCGCAGCGGGATGTGTCGAGAGCTGTGGCCAACAGGTGGTCGAGGCATGGAGTCAGCATCGTGCATGTCTTCTGGGGAGCTGCTTTCCTTGATTTGGATGGTGCTGATGCTGGGTCTGCGTTTCTCTTGCACGCTTGGTTTCTTCCGCCTGTGTCTGATTTTCTTGGTGGTGCCGACTCTCCGCTCGCCTGGTGAATCTCTCCAGTGGCCATCTCTGGAATCCGTGGGTCCTGAGACACCATCATAGGGCGTTCCAATCCATGGATGATGCCGATGGTAGCTTCTAAGCCTGTGCTCTTGTTCGGACAGGCCATCGACGTCATGGTTTCTCACATTCTTTGGTAGTTTTGTTTCCAATTCTGTAAACGTGTCCGTCTCCCTGGCGCTCCTGGTACTCCTTCTACGTAGGTGCCCGATGTCCTCACCATTTCTTCCACTTCCACCTATTGCTTCCTTCAAGTCCAGTCGGCGGTGCTGGGATATCCCTGAGAGCAGAACATTGGACTGACCGCTTTCGCCGTCTTCCGTGGATCTTCCGGTGCGACCGTGAACAGGCTTCTCACGTAGCTCTCGGCGTGGATCGGCGTGACTTGGCAGCCACTTTGGCTGTTTATAGTCTTGATTAGGAGTAGGGCCTAAAGTGGAAGCGACGGAAGGACCCGTTTCTCCAGCTTGTTCGACTGTAAGGATGCGTCCTTCAGATGGTTCTGCGTGCTCAACGCCTTGCTGATGGCCAGAGTAGTCACGGAGCTGAGAAACGTTTCCATTGTCCAGTTCTGCATAGCTCTGGGGCAAAAGGTGGAGTTGGCTTGAGTTGGAGGCATAGTTGGGGTTCTGGGCAGCAACAGCACCAACAGCAAACCAAAAGCACAGCTGTCGAGATGACAGAAACAAAGCAAAAGTTAGAACTGCAGGGCATGCAATTAATAATTAAACGTTTGAAAAATTGGAAAATATTTCTTGAACCATTAAAATGTTTCAGGAGCTAATGTGAAACAATGGTTTTGTGAGCAATTAAACATTACTTCCGAGCCAAGTAAGATTTTGAGCGCCAGTGTTTCGACCCGCCGTGCCGTAACGACTTGTTAATTACTGCGGCGTACATGTGTGTCGCATCCCTAAGCGCGTACGTCTGTGTAGCGGGCAAGCAAGACTAATCTGGACAAAATCTCTCCGGCTCTGGCCCTTGTGTTCAGAGTTAACATTCCCATTGGTTCCTTCCAGCGCACTATGCCTGGATGTTCACCCACCATCGTCTGCGAGAATTGGAAATTAAGCGCCAGTTGAGGAATGCCTAACGTTCACTCCTCAGAACCCACTATTGTCCTATTAAGCTAATATTCTAAATTAATGCTGTTAAGTGTTAATGTGTAAAATACCATCGGCCAAATTAAAAAGATGAATCAGATCACATTCCTGATTAACATAGTTAATGTAAAAAGTATAATAATTTACCATAACATCTGTGCATACAGGAATGTTGAGTCATTTCATAAAAATGTGTTGTTTCCTATTACACCTTTTTATGGTCATTGCAAACAGTGGAAAACCAGCCAATTGCAAAACGCTTGCTATGGGCCATTCCTGACAGGCGAATGATTCCTCATTCCCACTCATAGCCAAGTATGAGTGTTTCACATGTAACCAAATAATCCGGAAAGCGCCTTGATCTCGTCAGATCTCGAAAGATAGGCAGAGTTGAGCCTGGACAGTGCTCGGATGGGTGGCTCCACTGCATGCCAGGTATTATTAGGTGGCTTCAGGGCCCTGCGATGTTGCTGACAGCAGAGGACAGTGGAGAAAGATCGACTGTTGGCCTGTGGTTCTATACTAACGCATCAAATGCTCTTCACCTTCATCAACCCACACTGACCAGTGTGATTAAATGTTCAAATAAATTCCAGAAACCTCACAGAATAGGGAAGCCCTCATCTAGCAGTGGACTGCCAAAAGGCCTGTACATTTACTTGAAATTTCCAGCCATCAGTAATATTTTTTGTTCAACGGCTTGTGAAACAAAAATAAACATTGCAACAAAATGAAAATAGGCGTTTAGCCCGCCCGCATTGTGCATTTGAGGCAGCATCTCTCGCACACACAAAGCTTGACCACTCGTAAAACCCTCGCTTTGGTGGCACGACGGGTGAATTGCAAAGAGGAGAATGCACAGCGCTGCACTCTGCAGCACGAACGCTCGAGCTGCAGCTGGCACTCCAACATCGGTGCCGACACGCGTGCGCACGCCAGAGGTCGCAACCGGGTACCCCCCGTTACCTGTACCCTACCCAATACCCGGCTACCCGTACCCAGCCGGGTACGGGTAGCCGGGTACCCGTTTGAGACCCTGGTGCGGCCGGGTATGGGTACGGGTAGGCCGTGAGTCACTGGTGAGTCACCGTTTGTCACTCATTTCCCAACGTCTTGTCTCTTCTCACAATTCAAGTTCCTAGAATCAACCCACCCGCGCCTGCAACATGGCTTCATCCCAGA
>CM025635.2:11082481-11105613 GCA_014621495.2 Entosphenus tridentatus | reverse complement strand
AATCGGGTACCCGTACCTGTACCCTACCCGATACCCGGCCGGGTACGGGTAGCCGGGTATCGGGTAGGGTAAGGGTACCCGTTTGCGACCCTGGTGCGGCCGGGTACGGGTAAGGAATCAAAACCCGTTTGCGACCTATGGGGCACGCAGCAACCAACATCCCACTACGCTACATAATGTCGAGACGGGTACGGCCGTACGCTCATCGTTTGGTGTCAAGCATGGTTCTGCCTCTGCCTGACTGAGACCTGCATGCTGCGTGATTAGACAGACATTTTGTGTGCATATATTGTCAAGTCATGTGGAATGGTTGCAAACTGCTCCTGCATTTACAGGCCAGTATGCACTAATGGCACGACAATGCGGTCGTCATGTGAGCTTCATTACTAAACGCAGGAATCCACCACAGATTAACCTTGTTGCTACCCAATCAGAAAAATGTATCCGAGTATTAATGCAAGGTAGGTTAATATGGTTAATTACTTTTGTTTTCCATTAAATTTATGTTAAACCTATTATTCTGACCACAATAATGCAAAAGAAAACATGCTGGTACATGTGACTACTGTAATTGGCAAAGTCTTCCTTCACAAACTGCATAGTGTATCTTCTAAGCTGTTCTTTCATGCTCAGCAGGCATGCATGTCTACTGACATCATTGGTCTGTGATAAAGCTCGATCTAGGCAATGGACAGAAGGATACAATGTAATTAATTTACTTCACAATGAAAACACACCCAATATATCCATGGAAACAGGCGACTAATTTTGCACCTTTAATAAATATACGTGGCATAACAGTTCATCTAAGTGGCTAGATGCATTCATGCATATTTTGATAGGTTATGCAACAGTGCAATATTTATCGGGCCAATTATTACAGTATCTATGACTCATGACAATGGGCTGCAATAAACTCCGGGATTATTTTAATCACAAGCAGAACAGACCATGCGTGATACACAGGCAATTATTGGCAGATCATATTCCGCTGCCGTTTCAGATTATTCAAATTCCTCTTGATGAATTAAATGTGGGTCGCAAATTGTCCACCAGCCGCCTGTGAAGACACGACAATGCGATGAATTGCGGCCACCAAAAGCTCCCATAGGGGTTACTCTGTTCTGTTTGTCAGCGGAAGGGTATTCCAGTGACCACGTTATCACAAGCATTCGCTGTTGGCCAAAGGTCTCTGACTTGCACTGCGGCAGTTGAAAAGTTTGAAAGTCACCTCACTTCCCTCCTGGGTGATGTAAAGGCCGCTAGAGTAAAAGATGTCACCATGAATGCGCTGCAATGCCAATTAAATATTGTAACACTAATCAGTAGTGGTTATGTAAGGATTCATGCCACAATCTTCGCCACGATTCAATGAATTTGAGGTCGTCACAATGCAGGGTCATGATGCTAGAATAGTTTTTTTTCATCTTATTTATACCGTCTCGTTTGTACATTTCTTGTTTGTTGTCCTTTTTGTATCTATTTTAAAAATTTTGTTGTAAATTTTACTCCTCACCCTCAAAAAATGATGCAAGAAATGCGCAACAACTTCATTTGCGTTTGAATTGAAACATCTGGAAAAGGCCCACTTATGGTAAGGCGGGGGGGGGTTTGAGAGGCTCCGATTTAATTGACAGATGCTGGCAAAAGATTCTGTGGCAACTCCAACATTCAATAGGCACGGCCAGTTTTAAAGACCAAAATGAGCCGACAACCAAGCCAACGGGGCTGAAGTTGAAGAGGGAGGCTCGATATACAATATAAACCCCAAGATACACTGTCAGGGATGGCAGAAACTCCCTAAACCGATGAGCCACATGCCGCTTAACATGGTCGAGAGGCTGTGGAACTTAGAATTTAGAAATTGGCGTGAATATTACTGGATGTACTGGTGTCAAGCTCCGCTGCCAGGATCGAGTGTCCCGGGCCGCTCACGTTACCATAGATATTTCCTGCTTAAAATAAAGTTATACTGAAAAGTTGAGATGCACAATCGAGCCGCAGCTGGACTGCCCAGGAGCCACATGTGGCTCGTGAATCACGGTTTGATTGCTCGTGCACTATGTAAAAGCAGCAATTTCAGCCAGAGCCAACGATTAAATGTATTCCCATATGAAATATACAATACATCCCAATAAAATGTAATACTCAATTATGAAAATGTGTAAACTATTCCCATAATAGGTTTACATTTCTTGAGATAGATCATCAACAGCATCCCCGAAGACACATTTAATTCCGTAATTGTTCATCACTTTGTTCTTTTGTTGGCACGCATGAAGTAAGAGTTTGCAGAAGTAAAGTTCGCACAGTTAAATGACGAATAAATCTGTTTGCTGTGGACAAATAATCTCTCCCTCATGGATACAGAAAAGCAAAAGGAACAGCTCGCAAGCACTTGGCCATTGACCAGGTTAAGGGCTTCTGGCATGTTCTGTAGTGAGGATAATATAAACGTAATACTTTTCATCCCTTTGTCAATCCACTGGTATATGAAAGGCCTCCCCATACTTTTGGTCATAGGGTTGTTTAACCATAATGCACCACGCTGGTAAGTGGGGGTTGGGTAAGGTGAGATGGCAAAGGACCTGGACAGACGTCACTCGCTGCTGATGTGATCTGTGGCTGGGAAGAATAAAAAACTCGGGTTGCCAGGTGGACAGCAAAATGCACTAAATCATCAAATTGACACAATTTATGGAATCGTCACAATTTATAAAATCAACGAGGTAGCTATTGATGACAAGCTGACTGCTAAGTGCAGTACGCCACTAAAATTAAAAGATGGCATTTTTATATCCTGTACCGCATAATTTTTAACGTTTCAGATGTAACACGGTTTAATTTTAAAACATTACACATGCTCCTTGCAAAAATGCTAACATCAGCAAGTAATGGAACACCTGAGAGATGTTTGCTTTTGTTTGTTTTTAAATAATGCAGTGTTGACAGCTCCATTACATGGTTACACCTGCTCCGTAACCCGAGCGCTGAGTGTAGCCAAAGGAAATACATTTCGGGCAGCCCACACACACACACGATGGCAACAGTGTGCAACCATTCCGGCACGGGGATAAACACAGCCAGAAAGCAGATCTACTTGTGCACGCCGGCTGGGATGAGGGTCACATTCAAGAGGGGCTTGTGTGGTGTTATACAGCGTGGCGATCGTATTACGGTTCAAAGAAAGACACAGTGGCACCGAGGCTATTCATGTCGGCCTGCGCCACGCTGTGTTTACAGGACACTGCACCGTGAATGGAAAATGGGGGAGTTGGCAGGGGCATTGGGGGGGAAGGATGGCAAACAAAGAACGAGGTGGAAGGGATGACGGAAGGTGCTGTTGAGGTGAAGGTTGACAAAAGAGTGCGCAGTTGTTAGGACTGTATGTCCAAATGAAATGTTTCACTTGTAATTGGCTCGGCAATAATTCAGCCAACAAACCAAAAGCCATAATATAGGGTTTTTTTGGGGTTAGATCGCTTAAATATAAATGTTGTTAAACCCGCTACCATCCGACACAGCCAATTAGTAAGGTTTGTCACGTAAACAGGACATGACCATTCGTCACTAGTACAGCACACCGGTGTGCTGTACTCGTAACCAAATGGCACGTTCTGTTTACATGACAGCTTACTAATTCGCTGTGTCGGGTGGTGGCGGGTTTAACGACACAATTATATTTACGCAATCTAACAACAACAAAAACCTGCATTATGGATAGTGGTCACAAAAGCCTACGTGTTAAACAAACCAAAAGCCATAAACCAAATTCTCCTTCGTGTGCCTAATCTCAGAAGCTCATAAGGGTTGAGCCTGGTTTCTGCTTGAATGACTGAAAGGGCTTGCCACGTGGTGAAGGCATGGAGCTATAAGGCGGCCAGGAAATGGCAGATCTTGACACTCAGTGAGGTTTTTCTGCAAAAATTATTTGCATTCTTATTTTTACATCTGCCCTGCCTGAAGCAATGCAACTGGTGAACCACCAGTCCGACCTCAAAGTTTATTCTAAAATGTGTGTAGGATAGAACTAAACATATCCATGGCAGCAGGGCTTTCAAAGGATTTTTATGAAATCAATGGAAGAAAAAAACACGCTAATAATGTGCAGTTGAGTATTTATAAATTGTGTGCAGCAATGCAGAAAAAAATACAGCAGCCCTATAAAGTGATGCCTACGTTATCAAATATTTTAAATTGCGTACAGTTGGCCTGCACATAAGAGCTCGTTAGATGACAATTGAAATGGAGCAGATGTTTGCAGCTATTAACAATAGGATTCCAGGGAGCACTTTGCATGCACTATCAGCACTACAAATTGGCAACACATATCCCCACGTGACAGAGTAATGCATTTCGAGCCCCCCCCCCCCCCCAAAATCTTTATTGTCCACCGAACATCTGTGGCCCAGTACCTCTCTCCAATTTGGTTATTTCTTTTTTATATTTTGCTTCCTGCGGCGTGCAAACATTAGCAGACACTTTGTAAGAGAGATGTCAGCTATCGCGTGCTGTCACAGGCTGCATAGAAAGGTCGGGGTCATTTACTGGTGACGGTTGATTTTTTCTTAAAGCCGCTATTTTAAACGTTTCTGCCGAGGCCAGTCATCTGAAGACGGATGGCTTTGACTTCATAGATGCAACGTCAAAAAATAAATGCTTATATTTCAATGAGCTGACATACAAGTAACATCCCGGTTTACGTGGGGGAGGGGGGAGGAATGAGTTCCTGAAAGGTGCGACCACGAATAATCGAAACGATGCGAATCAAAGCGATTTACAGGCTCGGTGGTGGAGGCCAAGGCCGAGAGGTGACCGATAACGAGGATGGACGGACGATGCCGTCAGCGACGTGTGGGTCCAGGCGATGCAGAATCGGGCAGTGGTGTGAATAAAGTGATGACGTATTTGCAAAACGACGTAAAAGGGGGAGATGTGAATCGGGGTGCCAGTAAACACCAAGGGTGGACATGCTTTTAGTAATGTCATAATTAGACGGTCTGCTTTGTAAAACAGTATTTCATTTAAAAATGCAAAAAAATATCGTCATCGGGATTAAATGTATGCGAAAACTGCCGAAAGGAAGCATGTTCATTTTTCATAGTGCTGATAGTGCATGCAGAGAGATTGTAGAATTAAATACTCATCAGCATTGACTAAGTAGTTTAACAGTGGCTTAAGAGCCATAATTGTAAAAATCGTCAATTAACAATCAGTGTTACTAGCTACATTCCAGATGGTAAGACTGGCATAACCATTATCAATAACGAATAGCATAGAAAACAGTTCAGAAGCAAATACGTTTTAATGCTCCATTCAAAGTTTGCGCCTATGACCAAGATCGCCCGAAATTCGCCCAATCTCATCAAATCTCGAAAGCTAAGCCCGCTTGAACTTGGACAGTGCATGCATGGGTCTGCACAATGCATACCAGGTGTTATCATCGGTGGGGCTCTGAGGTGGGCAACATAGGGCCGTAAAAAACATTTCATTGTGGCAATATGTATTCTACTTCAATGCTACCATGTCCATCAACCAGCACAAACCGACATGGAAGTAAGGTCAATTAACCCGCCCCCCGCCTCTCTCCCATGACCTGCACACCGTGGTAAGGCACTCATCCAGAAGTGGATTGAGAAAAGGGATGTACAAGTACAGCCGAATATAAAACTGTAAGACTTGCAATGTTCTAGAATTATGTGGATGCAATTGACACAATTTTCAAAGTAAGAAAAACTGCAGCTACATATAAGCAGATGGTCAAGCTGTCATCCTCATCATCATCAATCATCAGTTTCATCAGTTTCATCAGATAGCACCGTGTCTATCAGTAAATTGTCTTGCTGAACACTAGAAAAGGCTGACAAAATAAGCAGATTGAATGTAAATGCATCCACGTGAACATCGTATTCTTTAAGATGTACTGCAACACATTGTCCCCGTATACTTCATAAATGCACTTGCATTATCATACAGCACTCCCCTGACATTCACTTGGACAGTACACCCATGTTGTTCCAAAAGTAAGGCTCATTGCAGCATTTCCTTTTGCCTGTGAAAGCCACATGATTGCTCTCCATCACCAAATAACTCCCCATTTTCCCCATATGGCTTCTCCATCTCCATAAATGTCATTCTATCCAATTTACATTGTCAAGCATGTCCTCTGCTTAAATATTGACCCCCAAACATAGGCACAATGTGCCAAATTTCACTATGTATTCCAAACAACGTGATATAGATTTTCTGCACGTAGTTCCCATTCTCTGATCCACTGCTAGATGTTGGCCCATCTTATGTGGAAACCACAGCCTAGTTTTTATCAGCCCACAGTTTTTGTAGGCACGTTGCTGCTACTAGATTTTGATGATCTTAGTGCCCTCAGATATTCATGCTGGCCGCATGGTCACTAATTCCAAAAGGTTGTTCCTTCCAGCATGTGTATTGCCCACATCTTTGAACATATCCCAAAGCCAATTAAGTAAATAACCTCTCGTTTAATATAATCTGCAGTTTACAGTGAATGACCAAATCACCCAGCATGTGCCAGATGTCATCAGTTCTCAGAAGCAAATCAGCATTGGGCGAGTGCTTGGGGTAACCACCATGCATAAACATGTAGTTGTAAATTGCTGCAGGGCCACGTGGTGACCAGTAGAGGGCAGTGGAGTAAAATCAACTTTGTACTGTAGTTTCTATGCTCCTACGTCTGTTCTCCCTTCCTTCACCAACCCGCGCCGGCCAATGTGAAGTATGGTCAAATTGCCACCCACTACCTGCATGGAGTTGGAACATCTATCACATATACCCCTCTATTTAAGAAACGAAGCAGGAGGATTTTATCCACAAATTTGTCTGTCGCCTTATGAAGCTGGTTGTAATTACTGGCGAAACGTCGTACTCCGATTGTAAATGTTGTGGCTTGACTCTCCAACACACCGGTGTTGCTGTACTAGTGACAAATTGGCAAGTTCTGTTTACGTGACAACCCTTACTAGTTGGCTGTGTGGGGTGGTGGCGGGTTTAACGGCACATTTATATATTTACACCATCTAACCACAAAAATCCTGTATTATGGATATCATAAATATGTTAAGTGCTATAAACATATGAAGCCTTCTAATTAAAAAAAACTCTTTATTCCAGGGTGTGTTTTAAAAAAGTACATTAAATAGTCAAAGGCCACCAATTAATTTCTTATCAGCGCGACGGCTCTTGGAAGAAAAAAACTCTTTTAGAAAAAAGGAAATGAAACACGTTTAATTATTTTGTTTTGGGTGCAACCCGTCAATATGCCACCAACTTTCTCTCAGTCTACGGCACCGATTTAACGCAAGGTGGCCACCCATCCTCGGAACGTGGGGGGGGGAGAGGCCTTTATTTAACGGGTGTACTGACAAAATGACTGCACCTGTATGTACGGCCGATGTGGTATATATGTAATCTCGATCACATATGTGGTGGCATATGTACTCTCGATCACAGGACAGGGCTCAGGACCACTAACACGCGTTGGACCAAGACTGCAGCCCAGCTCTGTGGATACACGTCTCTCACCTGCAAGACTCAATCGGGCAGGGCGAAGGCAGAGAGAGGGCATCACGATCAAGAGGCACCAACCACCACAAGGCGGCATTGGCATGAAGGACGCGCCACGTGCACAGGCAGGCAGGCAGGCACGCACAGCGGACCCGCACATCAAGGACCCGCGCTACTCGAGAGAATAACAATTTTCGACATCCTACCGATTTCTAATCCTTCCCTTTCAACAGGTGATTGAATGGTGCGATTGAATAAGCGATGTGTGCCAAAAGGTCGAAAATGGTGTCTTGAGATTGGCGGAATGAATGATGTAGAGGCTTTACAATAACATGTTTGTAAGATGTTTTTTTCATGTTATTTTAATGGTGTGTCTATAAATGGATAACCTTGGTCGAAAACGCTCTCATTTAACCTTGAACATGTTTAAAAGGCCTATATGTGCAATTTACACACACGCCACCCACCACAGTGTGATGAAGACATCTTTACATTGACATTCTATTGACAGCTTGGCAATACGGTGATCAACGTATTGTGTCACTCAACACAAGGAACCCAGCCACGGTGGCAATATGTACCACATCGGGCGGCATAAAGGTTGACAACGTTGACAATTTAAACATAAAACAATGTCACCCTCGTGAGTCTGACACGCACGTTGACACGCTGGCAGTGGCACTCAAGAGAGAACACACACGCACAGTGACACCTGCCGTACCGAAACACAATGTGGCACACAGAAGGCGACACACCAACAACCTTGATAGTGACACCGAATGAGACGTGTCTTTACATCCTAAGAAACAATGGGGGGGGGGGGACTCACATTGACAGTGTCAGCTGATGACACTTTGGCACACAGATCTGCATCGACACAAGCCGCGCCGAGTGACAATGGGAAAACCTAAATCGCAATAAACAAAGGTCGCTCTCTCACCACAGCAGTGGCAGCAGAAGCTGTACAGGGCCTCCTCCTGCTCATCCCCATCAGCTCCGGAACGGAGCGGCCACCTTCACCAGCCACCACCATCTCCTCCTCCTCCACCACCACCTCCTCCATCCTCCTCGCCGCCACCTCCTCCTCCCCCATCACCACCGTCCAGTCGTCGTCTTTGCCTGCCCCGTGTTGTCTTCTTTCTCGTCACCACCACCACCTCGCTCCAAGTATGTCTCCTCCTGTCCACCTCTCCTCTCCTCACCACCACGACCTCGCTGCCCCCTTCCCCGTGTGCCGGCTAACTCACGTTGTACTTGGACCACGTGAAGCCGCCCGCTTCGAACACCGCGTGCTGGCGGGGCCGCGCGTCCATCGTACGGCTGTCGTCTCTGCGCAGATCGCAAGAGAGCAGCACCATTGCCCCTCGTCGCCGGGCCCGGGTTGGGGAGGAGGAGGAGGGGAGAGCGAGGAGGAGGAGGGGAGGGAGGAGGAGGAGCCGCCCAGGGAAGGAGGGAGGCGACGGTGGTTGGGGGAGCGTGGAGATGAGCACCGCCCTGCAGCCCCCCCCCCAAAGCCCTTGGCGTCACTGCCTACTCCTCCCCTCCGCATTCGCGATCACGACATCCGCGTTTATATTTGAAGATCATTTAAACATCTAAAATTGCAGCAGACTGACGTGGTCGTCTTTCCCAAGGAGCTCCATTCCGTCCTTGATGCGACTATGCAGGGAATTAACGACTACAATGTCACATTTCAGGTGGTCAAGCGTGTCAGGAGCAGCCGAGTTTATCGCTGCGATGTTACCAAAAGGGATGTTTAAAGCGCGTGGATCGAGTTTAAATCGAATTAAAATCGATCAAACGAGCGTTAACACAAAGGCGTTTGACACCCCCCCTGAGAAAGATGGCCGCCCCCGGAGTCTCGTCGCACGTGGCGAGGGTCGCCGCCTTGGACGGCAGCGCTCGCAGCGATGCGCCCATTGGTCGAGCCGGAGCCCCAGCAACAGTCGCCCATTGGTTGGCGGCGTCGCGCGAGACAAATGAACATTTATTTATTCTTTACCGCCACCCCGCTCCCTGTTGCCCAGATTTCACGACGGGACGCGTTGGCATGTGCTCCTGCTACGTTTCTGCTACTTGCTTTGGGTTTTCATGATTAAAGTGAAATTTACGCGAAGAATCACGCCATCCTGTTTTTTTGTTGCTTGTCCGAATATAATTTCTGATCCCGGGTCCGCCTTCAATAATTATCATACTGTGTGTTATTGTAGGAGGATCAGATGGTGCATCGGCCATGACTCAGCCAACCCATGGAACCTGGGTCTGTCCCGTGACCTCCTGTCAGCGGGCGTTCGACACTTAACGTGGCCTCAAAGTGCACCTAGCCTGGCACAAACACCGTTCTGACGTCACCACCACTTAGCGTATCTCGCTGACCCGCCGAAACTGCTAGGCATCTACGAAAAAGAGCTTGGTGGGTCATCGGATTCCTCCAGTCTAAATGAAGATTCTGATTGTGCATTCTGCCAGGGCATGGATCAAGAAACATGGACACTGACAAATTGAATAAAAGCTCAAAGAAAATGTCATACTTGCATAACTGGCAACCACTTATCAGTGCCTACCTTATTACAAACCTTATTAGTCACCCCCGTGCCATTATACATCTCAACGTTCACCATACAAAGTCCCATCACAAGGGAAAAACACAAACAGACAAAATATATAATTATTATTGAAACGTCTTTATGTCGTTTGGACCTGAAAGCTCAATTTCCATGTACAAGAATACCGGTGAACCGTATGGGTTGACAGGTATGTACTTGGGAGTTAGACTGAGAAGTGAAAAGGAGGACACGTGGATCAGAGAACAAACACAGACATTGATTCAGGAAGCTAATTGCGCTTGAACAGGAGGACACATTCACGACAGAGGCTGATGTCCTGTGGACGAGACTGGTAATGGAATGGCAGCCCATGCCCGAGAAGACATCCCACCACGCAGATGGGGAGATTAAATTCGCTTGTGTGCAGGAGTTGACACAAATTATGGCCCATGGTGGTGACTGTAAGAAGCAAGCTTTTTTATATACAGCAGTAGATAGAATATGCCCTGAAGATTATGAACTAAATGTGTTTTTGTTGTTGTGATATTCTATTGGCAGTGGTGCACACGGACACCTAACAAAAGCTGAACATATTAAAAATCAATTCTGAAATAAAAGTGCTGCCCGAAAAGGACACCATACAGTTCTGCAATCGGTGACGTTTTGAACAATGGCCCTTCGTCACAGCACAAAGAGGCCAGATGTATTTATCAGTTGGTGAGCACTGTCAAAGATGTAATAGTTAAGAGCTGACATGTCTTCCACTGAGCAAGTTTGTAAGAGCTTGCTCAGAGATCGGAGATAATTGAGTGAATTAAAGTTGGGAGACTGCATGCCTTTATGCAGCCATGGGGACCTGATAAAGATGTAATTTTAGGAATGTTTCCAGATGAAATATTAATTCGGCACATGAGCAGTATGTATGTAGTAACAGATGAACCATGAAATAAAACAAGTTTTCATAGCGAATGCAATGTCCATATTTGTTTTTGGGTTGGGTCACGTGGTGGCTTCATACCAAAATTGCTGTCGTGAACCCTCCACCACCCGACAGATTTGTCAGTTTAGAAAATCTATTATTTATACGTGCTACTGTATCAAATGCTAAGCAATAAGACTTTTCACGACTCAAGTATACGCCGTGACACCTTAAAATGCCAAAGAATGATGGGTTGTGCGAAAGCATGTTTGTGTGGAGAGACGGATACATGGAGACATTGCAGGATGCTGAATTATCCCGAGTTAATTCCCACCATATAACATATCTGCGTCCAACGAGGACCCATATCGTTGAGAGAGGATTCCTTGCCTGTAGGATCGGCAGTTTCACCTGCATTGATTCAAACGAGTCCGAACTCAGCTGATGAGCCATTTTGAGTGTCCAAACCGGCCCACAGAGATTTGCTTGCGTAACGCTCCACGAAATGGGTCGCACAATAGCAAACTCTTGTTAATTTTGTGCAGAGAGAGAGACGGCTGCGCGAGGCAGACGTGTCGTCTGCTTATGTGTTGCCAAAAAGGATGGGTCATTTCCAATAAAACAATCTCCAGAGGGGTCCCTTCAAAGAGAAGTTCTCAAATTGCTCTTCTCTGCCTGACTCCGTCGCAAAGCCATGACGCCACTGCGGGACGATTGCATCGCTGCGGCACTCACGGCCATGGGGCGGGGCTAATGCGGGCAGGGGGCGGGGCTACCGCGGCTAGGGGCGGGGCTACCGCGGCTAGGGGCGGGGCAGACGTCACTAAGGGCGGGGCTTAATTGTGTGGGCGGAGCCGACACACCCTCGCCCGCCTCTGATCTGTTGCGCATTGCTGCTGCTGTTGACGTCTCTGGGGTGGTTGGCGGCTATTGGTGGTGGTAGCCTTAGTGGATGGGGGGGGGGGTGCATTAGTCGGGATTTATTGTGTACACTTGCACCCACCTCGGCTGTCAGGGGTGTTGTAACCACCGCGTGGCCACTGCGGGTGGGAACGTGTAAAGCCGATGTCACAGAGGTTTAATCATTATAATAGTTTGCGGTGAAATTTATCTTGTTTTCTTTGAAAATGGGCCCATCCAGCCCCCCCTACACGTGAGTGCTGTGAATAAGTGCCACTGTTCGAAATGTCGTCTATTAAAATGTGTTTCCTCTTCCATGTGGCATGTTGACGTGCGTTTTTGGTTTTCACTATGGGGCTGCATGTTGACAGGGACACGAGGAGATGGCTGACATCGGGGAACTTGTGGGAGCGAGACACCGAACCCAGCATGGCACGTGTTGTCCAGCAGCAGATAGAGTATGGCTGGACAAGTAGAAAGGTCCACAATACTTGGAGATATTTCATAATGGTTTAAGGCCATGAGCACATGTTCCTAATTTGAAAAAATCTGGTGGTACGTATGTTGTAATAGGTTAAGAGTAGAGTTGATACCTCGCCAAACGCATTCCTGGAAAATTCAGTGTTGGGCAAAACACATCCGAAATTAGCACCCTTTCTTCTTTGTTTAACTACAGTAATTCTACATTATTTTCGCCCACTTGATGATGCTGTACATGTCAATATAATAAAACTATATATTAAGACTGAATGAAATTAAGTGAAAATCAAATATGTGTTGACTTTCAATGAATGATGATGGTGAATATGATGTTGTTGGGTCTGTCGGAGCGGGCTTACAGGGTTGAGGGGCCCTCTCCAGAGCAACATAGGGTTTAAGAGCTGCACGTTTATTTATGTAATCACATCAAGGTCAGGTGGAGACCCCAAACAGCATTCGGAGATGAGAATCTTAGCAACGTCAAACCGCGCAGAGCCGAAATATCACCCCAGTATTCCGGAAAATGGACCTCAATATGTAAACCGCGCATAGCCGAAACACGCGTTCAATAAAACCGCATAGGGCAAGGTATGAATGAAATTCAAATGTGACAATGTAATTAATAAGGTGGCGAAGGCTGCAGCATTACACAGCCAGAAACTTTGGTGCCAACTTGTGGGGAAGAAGAGGCGTATGATCATTGATCCATTCACCCCGTAAAATGGACGTAATTTAGGGTTTCCAAACTTCAGTCCTCCCGGCCATCCACCATCGCGCTCTGACTCTCCGTGTTAGAGGACCAATTTTCTCCCATTCTCATACAAATTCAGTCGTTCTACGCTGCACGCGCCGAATGTTTGTTAAACATGTCCCACGTGACGTGCTATGCGATTAACGCTTAGTTAATAAAGTCATTCAAATGAAGATTGATACGTGTGTTTGTGTACACGTGTTCCGCGTGTGTGTGTGCACGTGGAACACGTGACGCATTGGGCGCGTGCAGCGTGGTACGAGTTAATGTGTATTTGAATGAGAGTAACTTGGTAAACGTGGAAAGACGTAGGGGTCAGCTAGTTTAAGGCTTGTCTGTCATCAGAGGATTGTGGCACAGAGGTTGATGGACTATTGATATGTTGTGTTGAAACAGACCATCATCAGCCACTGCTGGATAAAGGCCTCCCCAAATCCTGCAACAATCCACACCTCGCACCTGCAGACCATTGTTTATATAACAACACGGCAGGTGTGCTCACGAATTGCCAGGGCGTGCACGACTTCCATCACGTCTTCCATGCATGTCACGTCACCGCCACATTGCATGTACAGCAGCATGATCATCATCACGATCCATGGGCAATTAGCACAAAAGGTGTCCACTGCTCATTTCGCATTTGTTTCCACTTTCCTCTGCCTTGTGCCAATATGCTCCAGATGTGCAACAACTTTCTGGCACCAATCTTAAATGTCGTCAAGCCGTTCTCTGCCAGGTCTTCTTCTCTTCCCGGTTCCTTACATTTTTCCGAACAACGCACTTTTAATGTTCTTGTCGCTGTCAACCCTTATGCTCTCAACACCGGTCTAAGGTTTAGAACATTTTTATATTCACTCCACCAAGCCCACACATAATTCTAATAATTTTCACTCGTATTCCCTTCCGCCTGACTTGTGTTCCTACACACAGTTGTGTCTGCCCTCCTATAAACCGTGTTTGGTTTGTCACAACAGCTTCCATGCAGACTTTCCGCTGACTGGCTATCCAGTGACATGGCTAAATGTGGATCATCCTTAAGCAACCCCCATCGCCCATTAACGTGCCCTGCCAACTGTTCTACGCTGACTTCACAGCAATGGCTGTGATGATAATGAAGAGGTTACGGGAAACCGGGTCTGTTTTCATTCCACGAGTGGGGCTTTATGTAATGCGAGCTGGCTGACTCATCTCCGATTCGTGGTCCGCATTTGAGATGTGATGCGTGCGAACGGGAATTCGCCATTCCCGCACGCCACCCATTTACCCACGGCCCAGTAAGTGCCGTAGTAGTGTGGATACACAAAGTGTATCTCCGCCACTCGCACATGATCATTGAGTAGCGTCCATCTGTAAACCAATTCTAGCACTTTCAGTAAATGATGAATCGTACGAATAAAAAGGTGTGGACAGGCTGAACGCTTCCAAGAGGACGTCTGCTGAGAAGATGGAGCGATGACATCAGCGCGTGACTAGGTGCACTGTGGATTACTATACAGTATCTATATATTGGCTACGTACGGTGCGAAAGAAATTCAGCATACATACCTTGAAGAGGCCTTCATCCAGCAGTGGAATGACCACGGCTGATGATGATAATTATTATACACGAAAGGTGATTTATTCGCAGCAAAGGCACGATTGTGACCAAAGGCATGGTCCTCCCATCATACCTTGTATGTGATGTGACACCACCATGCTTGTGTAGAATGCACACAGCCTGGTTTTAGACCACCAACTCACAATCCAGGCGCAAAACGAGTGCGCGTCCAAACAGTCGGCTCGTTATAAATTACAATATTGTATAAGTATGCGCACTTGTAGAATCAGAATCAGACTATTAACTTATACTGGAGGACTCCGATGAGCTATACAGCGCTTTTGTAGAGATGTCCAGTAGGGGAGGGTAAGAACGTTACAACAACAAGCAGTACAAAAACGTGATAGTAGTGTAGAGTACAAGAAATGTAAACAAATCACCCACACACATACAAATACAACTTAACCATCCCCATCCAACCAGGCAAAGGTCACTGGGGTATTAACTTATTTTTCAGAAGCAATCTGGCCACAAATGATAGTTTAACAAAGTGGCCCATCATTTGACATTCATAGCACCAAAATTATCTAAATAATCTTAATGCATGTTTCTAAATGTGGAGCGGAAATGCGGAGGACCCGGAGAAAGAATTCAGTCGACCACAGGGAGAACGTGTAAATTGTGGCCAGATTATATTCTACAAGGACAATTATACATCTATATACTTCCATTGGAACCTCCTTTTGGCGTCATCTGGTCCAACCCATGTGAGACTAGGCTCTAAGGAAAGCTGTCTCGAGTGTGGACCAATCAACTTCAAGGACAGTGCACATTATCAGAGTTATGTTTTTTGTTTGCATTATGACTGCAGGTATTGTGGTCTATGTAAACATGACTCCTTGCAAAAAAAGGTGTCAGTTTTGTTGCCAGATAGAAGGGTAAAAAAACAATTATGTATATACTTGTTTCATTTCTTGTTAGGAATAATCAGTACAGTACGGAATAGCCTAAATTGCCTATTACTACTCTTAGTACTCATTTCTGTTGACGTTCCTTTGCTGTGGGTGTCATTTTCTCGTTTCTCTACGGCAGGGACCAATCACTTCATGATACAACCGCGGGTGGCTTCCCACAAAGCGGTACATAATTTATCACGGTACATGACCAGAGTGGCACATAGCCACAGGTGGGGGGACGTGGGCTTTTCCTGATAAGATAAAAAAAAATGTTGTTTAAGTTGTATATTTTTAAAGTAATTTGTTTACCTTTCCTACACTAAGTACTCCTATCGTGTTTGTGTATTGTTTGTTGTTGAAACATTCTTTCCCGCCCCGCCCCTACTGGACATCTGTGAAAAACACATTCCTGCGGAGGGAGCTGCTGGTCAATGGCCAGGGTCAACGGCGGCGTGGTTTATTCCGCAAATATGCCCGACTGTGAGGGCGGGCACAAGCCGGCGTGAGTAGGTTAAACGTTGAGTTTTATAAGGGCACCACGGGGTGACCAGCCCCTCCCCACCCAGCCCCACCCCTCCCACCCCCCACCCAGCCCCTCCCCACCCTCCTCACCCAGCCCCTCCCCTCCCTACCCACCCAGCCCCTCCCTGCACGACGGACGGACGGACACAATAATCCCCTGTGGGCTGGTGTAACCAGGAGGTTCCTACCAGTAAGAGCTTTGAAAGCTCATCGTATTTCTGGAGGTAGCACAAATATTCCGATTGTCACTCTATGTTGGGGTGCAGTGGTGGTGCGACTATTCGAGGACTACGCGATGAACCCAGCCAACCAGGTTTGATTCCCGGCTATGGTCAACATCAGTGGCGAGTGATGTCTGAAAAACGTCAGTCCCCTGTTCACCAACTCGCATTGACCAGCATGTTCAAGTATGGTGAAACAACCCCCATGATCAGCAACAGTGCATGGAGAGCCCTTAATGCAGCAGTGGCTTGACAAGAGCGATAACATCAATAATCATGATTGTATTACATATCGCGTAATCCATGCTATTGCATCTCAATATTGCTGGTAGGAACTTACTGGTTACACCAGCCCACAGGAGATTATTGTGTCCGTCCGTCCGTCGTGCTGGGATGGGCTGGGTGGGGAGGGGCTGGGTGGGAAGGGTGGGAATGGGTGGAGAGGGGAGGGTGGGGAGGGGCTGGGTGGGGAGGGTGGGGAGAGGCTGGGTGGGGAGGGTGGGGAGGGGCTGGGTGGGGAGGGTGGGGCTGGATAGGGGTGGGAGGGGTGGGGCTGGGTGGGGTGGGGCTGGGTGGGGAGGGGCTGGTCACCCCGTGGTGCCCTTATAAAACTCAACGTTTAACCTACTCACGCCGGCTTGTGCCCGCCCTCACAGTCGGGCATATTTGCGGAATACACCACGCCGCCATTGACCCTGGCCATTGACCGAGCAACCCAACGTTCCTACCAGCTCCCTCCGCAGGAATGTGTTCTGAACATCGCGCACCCCACGTAAAATATGTCACGAGAACGAGATAGACAAAGACGATCAACGGAGGTGAACTAACCTCGAACCAGGTGAGGGGACAGCAAACACTTTAGCCCCTGACGTCTGAGAAAGTCCTGGGAAGAACAAACATAGCAATAACATAGTTTGATGTTATGCAGCGTCATTCATGTTAACACCACCCCCAAATGTTGATTATTAAGCGCTGTACTTTCTTTTAATCTTTCTGGACCTGTACACGTCATGTTCTAGCACTGAAGGTGTTTTGTTACACATTGGTAGCCCATAAATGCTACATAATTACGAATCACAGTCTATAAAAAAAAACACCACGTTCTGCATTTTTTTAAACCTTAACTGTGCGCGTGCCAAGACATTTCGCAAATGCTTCCACAAACAAAAACCACGGCCAAATTCTAATTTGATGAAGTAAGCATTTGTGTGTGTTTTCCAGTGAAACCACCTCGAGGCAATTTCGGGGTAAAATCCTTCGAATGAGAGATCAATCGGCCATTATATTGAGGTGCCAATCCAGGCGTAAAAGTAGTGCGCGTCCAATCAGTCGGCTCGTTATATAATTGCAATACTGTGTAAGTATGCGCACTTGTAGAATCAGAATGAGAATTTGTATATATATACTGCTGGAATCCGATGAGCTATACAGCTCTTTTTCACAGATGTCCAGTCGGGGCGGGTAAGGACGTTACAACAACAGCCAGTACAAAAACACGATGAAAGTGCAAAGTACAAGAAAGGCAACACAATTCACCCAAAAACATACAAATAAAACTAAACCATCCCCATCCTACCAGACAAAGCCCACTGAGGTATTAATATATTTTTCAAATGATAGCTCAACAAAGTGGCTGATCACTTGGACATTTATATCAGCAAAATAATATAAATAAACACATTTCTGAATGTGGAGGGAGAAATCGGAGGACCTGGAGAAAAAATTCCACGCGACCACGGGGGCGAAACATGAAAACCCCAAATATACAGGCGTCAGGGTCGGGATCGATCCCTTGACCTCCGTCTTTCCTAAACCCCTAAAGGGACTTCTTCTCCAATTACATCTCCCTGTTGCCACAGTAATTTAACACACATCTTCAAAGTTATTTTAATAATCATTATAAAAAAAATTCTAAACATTTTTATTAAAATGATAACAAGTGCTTTCATATTTGGAAATGCTGCAATGCATCTGCAATGTACAGTATTTGTGGCCACATCAGTTTTCACTCATTTAACATCTTTTTGTATGCTTATTTAAAATATGAGTGCTTTTTCTGTACATTCTATAAATTGGGGATCCTGTAAAAACACTCATGAAGAAAATGATACGGACTGTGGAAATTACTTTCTCTCGTGTACTGTACATATCTCACAGCCAATGACCAAATTAGACGTGATGTGCATGTGCCCGATCTTGTCATATCCCAGGGCGTTGAGAGGGTTTGAGACTGTGTACGTATGTATTATAGTTATATTAACGAGCACCATGCATGGTTATAGGCTGCTGTGGGACTACATTGTGGGCAGCAGCAGGCAGTGCATACAAATACATTGTTGTACTGTAAACATGCAAACGTTGTGTCAACGTTGTGTCAACGTTGACATGTTATTGGAACCGTGGGCCCAACGTTTGGTTACTGGGATGTGTCGATGCTCCCAGCTTTCTTCACTCATCCACGCCATGCCGACCAGCGTGCTGTGAATCGTGACCTCAGCAATTACCACAACGATTACCCATGCAGCGTGGGCCGGAAATCATCCAGCAGTGGATTGGCATGTACACATGTGCAGTAGCCATGGAGATATTTCACCTCCAAGGGTTAAAACAAATCCCAAAAAAATGTGCGAGGTTCATTTACCAGTGGTTTCACAGACTCGCTCACTCCGGCTGCAACGCTTTTCCACTTTAATAATTAATGTTACTCCGCAGCACTTTCAAAAGGACGCTGTTGAGAAGAAGGGATATTTAAAACCCCACACCCGTGAATTAGTGAGGATGTACACAGACAGGGTGGTCCGTCTGTATGTTGAACTTCTTTTGCACCGTACATAGCCAACCATGCTAATCAGAGGTGCGGGGGAAGGAGACTAAACTAAACACAAACAGCAGTCCAGATGTCATGTGACCCTCTTTCATTCTCCAAGACGTAATATGTATTTTTAAAAGTAAGGTTTGTTTGAAAACATGAATGAATATGCAGATGGTGTCAAATCTATCTTTTTTTTATTTTACCAGGTAAGGCCCACTGAGCCAAAGAGCTCTTTATCAGAAGCAACCTGGCCACAAATGATAGCTAAACGAAGTGGCTTATCACGTCGAAATGTATAGCAGCCAAATACTCTAAACGCGTGATACTAAATGTGGAGGGAAAACCGGAGGACCCGGAGCAAGATCCACGTGACCACAGGTGAGAACGTGCAAGCTCCAATATACAGCGATCGACAGGATCGGGATTGAAACCACGACCTCCTGCATACCTCGCGAAGTAGTTAACATCTCGACACCGTAGGGGGTCACAAGACATCCGGACCACCCTGTACATTTCCTAGGTTGCCAACGGGTCACGCGGCAGGGAGTGGCAGGGGGTCTCGTGTGCCGTGCACCGGTCTTGTTGTTGTCGTTATTGTCGTGTCTGCTTCGTCGTGCCGGACGATTAGGGGACCACTCTGCGCCTTCTCGCAACAAACGACTCGCCCCAGCGCACACAACACCCACCCCCCAGCCCAGAGGCGTAGCTAAGGGGGGGGCGGGGGGGTACATATGTCCCCGGGCGACAAGGTAAAGGGGCGCCAAAATGAGGCTGACAACGTCACATTATAACTTATTGCGGCGGGCGCGGCAGCCTGAAACTACTGCACAAATCTACACCTCAACCTAAACGTTTATATATCCCGCCACACACAGCCTACATGTCATGTAATTACATTTTGGTATGTGATTAAACGGGGGGGGGGGGTGCGCCAATTTTATAGTTTGTCCCCGGGCGCAAAATATCCTAGCTACGCCAATGCCCCAGCCTGCACCTCCCTTCCCTTCCCTCCCTCCCCCTGCCAAGGCTGCCGAGTCGCAGCCCGCGTGCCGCACCGGGCGTGCTCTGAATGCGAAACGTCGTCGACTCGAACGCCCCCCTCCCTCTCCACCACCGCAGGGGCCTTGTTGTGTGTGTCGTGGCCACAGGGCGTTTGTATTTACTCTATGCATTTTGTTGTCGACCAGAGTGGTACATAGCCACAGGATGATGATGATGATGAAATTTAACCTGAAAACAATCTGGTTATGGGTGTTGATGGCTGAAAGCTGCCCGACTGGACGTAAGAGACAAGGGCTGCTCGAAACGCATTTGATTATTGAGGGGGTTATAACTGATAAGATAAAATATATATATAAATATTGACTGAAAGCTTTCGTGACTGCAGGAATTCATATTCTTGGGTCTTTCGACGAAGTCACGTAGATATGTTAAAAGAAAATAACAAAAAACCTACGACGTTTCAATCACAACACAAGCGGTCGTCTTAGGGAGAAAGGGGGTTAGCTTCCAAGGCAAACTGTTTATAAAGGTCTGAAATGGGCGTGGCCCAAATGTCAGCAGCCAATGATAATGTAAGTGGTGGGCAAACAACCCCACGGTGGTTGGTTTTCCACCAATCAAAGGGCTGCCAGGTGAAAATTAGCATGTTAATGAGAGATTAGCATGTTAATGAGAGATTCGCATGTTAATGAGAGATTAGCATGTTAACGAAGCACACGTTTGAAATTAGAGTAAAGCACAACTAACATCATAGCCAATTATGACTTAAACTGGTTGATAACGTCCTTTCAATGATTGCTCAGTATGTACCCATCTTCTCGGTTGAAATTGTGTCTGTCTATAAATATGGATGGCTTCATGAACGAATAGTTGTTGATAGCCAGTGGGCTTGCAAAGTACCTTCGTCTTAGAGAAATCAATTTTGCGTGAGCCCACCGCATTAAAACAATGATCAGCCACGGCTGAGGTATTAGTCCTACCGTGGTTCAGATCTGCCTTGTTTCATGAACACGGTCTGAGACATGTCGCTTAGTTTCCCCAATGTAACTACTGCCGCAGACACAGCTTAGTTTTGTAGACACCGGGGTATTGCATGTCAGGGATCACATCCTTCACAGATGGGATCAGAGCACGAATTAATGTACTGTGTTAAATCGAACCTGGATCTTGTGTTTGCTCATGATTTTGTAAATATTTTTAGTGACCCCTGCTATGTATGGCAAGGTGATGGTTTTGATTGGGTCCTCAGATCGTTCTGTCCCAACAGTTGGGGTGATAGTTTTACGCATTGTATAGTCGGAATATCCATTCTTCTTGAGAGCTTGGTGTACGTGTTCCAGTTCACTGGCTAGGTGATGACGGTTGGAAATACATCGAGCTCTATGGTGTATTTTGATGAGGAAATTCTTCTGGGATGGATGGTGGTGGGAGTCAGGTTTTAGGTAGGTATCAGTATGGGTGGCTTTCCTGTAGACAGAGTGTCCCATTGAGCCATCTGGTCTCTTTTCGATTAAAATATCCAAGAATGGTAACTTGCCATCCTTTTCCACCTCCATGGTGAATTTGATGACTGGGTGTATGAGGAATTGGTTCAGAGCTGGTCGGCCATGTGGCCAGATGACGAACGTGTCATCTACGTACCTCTTCCACAAGGAAAGACGTAGAGTGGATGCCTGGATGGCATATGTCTAAAAATTTCCCATGAAAACATTGGCTACAACTGGAGATAAGAGTGAACACATTAGGGTGCCTTCAACTTCTTTGTAGAATGTTCCATTCCAGGTGAAGTAAGTGTTGGTGAGGCAGTGTCTCACCAGGGCCAGTACATCAGCATTCAGTCCTTGTTGGACCAAATCTTCAATGATGGTGTCAGGCACACGAACTTTGGTAAACAAAGAGACCACATTGAAACTAACGACCAAATCACCTGGAGAGAGTGAGATGTCCTTAATTAATGATACCAAGTGAGCTGAGTTGAGTACAGTTGACGTGGTCTTACCAGTGAATGGTTGCAAGGTCTCAGACAGAAATCAGGCCAGTTTGTAGGTGGATGAGTCAGTGATGGAGACGATAGGACGAAGTGGTGTCCCTTCTTTATGGATTTTTAGTAAGCCACACAATCTGGGTGGCCTAGCAGCAGAGGGTTTTAATGAAAACCGCTTGGTTGGTTCGATCAAAGATGTTGAATCAGTGATGATATTGTTGGTTTTCGTAACGAGGCGGTTGGTGGGATCTTTTAATTTTGTTATAGCTACCATCATTAAGTAGGTCTTGAATTTTGTTATTGTACGTGGTTTTGTCCATGATGACCGTGGCATTGCCCTTGTCGGCTGAGAGGATGACGATGTCATCTCTCTTTTTTTACTGATGTTGCTAATAGGTGTCTTAGCGTTTTTGAGGATTGCAGCAATTTCCGATCTTGCCTCGTTTGCAAGAATGTGTCCCAAACCTTTAAGGGCTACGTCGACCTGCTCAATGATATCATCAACTGGGATGTGTTTAGGGGTGACTGCGAAATTCAACCCTTTGGCTAGAACGTCGTAGTTTTTTGTTATTTTCTTTGAACCTATCTACGTGACTTAACCGAAAGACCCAAAGAATACACTTTCTTTATTGTCAATTGTACGTGTATAACTTGTGTTGTAAACTATAACGCGGAACATTTACTCTCGATATGTGTGTGGAACTCTTACTGGAAGCGACAACTTTGCATGGTGACAGCCAGATAAACTCGTCCTATAGGGTTCAGGGTGAGGCTACAGCCACTGGTCAATGTTAACGTGTTTTATTCTTCAAGCACGAATAACATTGGCTTTACAAAGGGCTGTCGTTTACTATGCCCACTTAAAAAATGCCTTTTGTGGACAAGCCTGTTGTGTTTTATTACCTAGGGGCCGTCCATAAATGACGTCACGCGAATTTGGACGATTTTTAACCCCCCCCCCCC
>CM025635.2:11066565-11082381 GCA_014621495.2 Entosphenus tridentatus | reverse complement strand
CTCTAGGGCCCTGCGCGTCGCTTGGCGCCTCACAGCCTCCGAGCCGCGACCCGGGCGCGTCGTCCCCGACGTTTCGCGCCCGCCCCCCAGCCCGCGGGAGGAGGCCGCGTGTCCCCGTGCAGGTAGAGTGATCACATCCACCACGCCTGCTTGTTGCCGCTTTGTCAGCTGCTATCACCAGCTGATAGGCTAACCATGATAGCAGTGTGATAATACATAGAGCGTGCGTGCGTACGTGTGAATTAGTTTAAAGTAGTAGTAACAATATATACACACATGTAGATAACGACGACGGTTTGATTACACACGACCCTGGTAGGTGTTGGTACACTAAGAATGACACATAGATGTCTGGTAGACAACAGTGATAGCTTTACGACCAGGGAGTATGTAATATAGTCATACAGAAATAGCACAACACACAAGTACAACATAACGCGGGTATTGATACACTAACAGCAACATCATGACACTATACACTTAGGTGTTAATATACAAACAATAATAGTATAATGACCGAAGAATATCAATACATTAGCAGCGTTATGTACACATACGTTTTAACCACTTGTTATATGCACATTTGAACACACGTGTGTTAGATACATGCATTTACACACGTTCTGCCATATACATATTTAGGCTTACATACATTACACACATGGTATATATATAGTACCCACATGTTAGACACAGTACACACATTTTTTACAGTATGCACATGTTTATAATCACACACACATAGGTTATACAGACATTACCCACATGTTAGACACGTTATACATACACACCAACAACACGTACAACATGTGTATACAGTACCCACGTGTTACATACAAACATTACACACTTGCATACACGCAAACAAAACAAACACGTATAGGTTGTATCTACAGTACCCACGTGCAATATTGTGTTGTACACAAGCACACGTCACGTACATCTGAAGCCCTTTTTGTTACATCCACTGCTGGATGAGTGCTACTTTCACGTTTGTCCCACACACACAGGTTGCGATAGACTGCATGCAAATTCCCACAACAGTCTTAACAGTGGTGAGCATGTACCTGTTATGATAAAGAAGCACACCAAATGGCATAAACATTTGCAGAACACTCACAACACACGAGTTGTCGAACACACTCGTCGTCAACTCGAGCGACTTCTTAACGTTGTAAATCAGCGCGCGTGTTAAAGTTGCCGTGGCTGACGTGAGGGCTGACGCACCGCCTAGGCCTCGCTCGGGTCTTGGTTGCGTTTAGTTAATATTCTGTCAATGTTATAGTCGGACCACTGTTTGTGGTGTTTGTTAGTGTTGTGTATTGACTGACAGACGTCAGCCCATGCCAAGCTCGATTCTGACCCCGTTGTCGCCAGGGGTTGGCTGGACACGAGCGGACGGGCTTGGTGCTGCCCGTTGCTGTGGGTTTTATGGTTTGTGCTGGGTTGTTAATGTTTTTTATGTTTTGTTTATACGTAACACTTCTTCATACGTACATATTGGTGTGTTTGTGTGTATTCGTGTGTGTAATGGATCGATTGCTCTGAATCAAGACTAGAACTTGGACTATTATGCAAGTTAAGATAACGAAAGCAGAGACAAGGTTCAATCTTGTCGGCATGAAAAAATAAATAACACTTAGATCCTTCAAAATAGAGGCCTTCTGGATCAGAGTTTCCCAACAGCATTTGTTTACGCAGAAAACCCTTGGCCGTTTTTGCCTTGTTTGAGCCGAATCAGCAGGTTGTCACCTGCTGAACAAATTGTGCTGTCAAATATTGGTCCAGAAAGTCCGGTGGTCTGATCGTTATTTTAAAAACACGGCGGCTAGGAGATGTTAACTACCTCGCTAGGTATACAGGAGGTCGTGGGTTCGATCCCGACCCTGACGACTGCTGTATATTTGGAGTTTGGATCATCTCCCCGCGGTCGCGTGGATTTTTCTCCAGGTTTTCCATCCACATTTAGAAAAAGTGCGTTTAGAGTATTTGGCTGCTATTAATTCACACGTGATAAGCTACTTCTTTGAGCTATAATTTGTGGCCGGGCCGCTTATGAAAAAGAGATATACATTATAGGTCAGTGGGCCTTACCTGGTAAAAAAAAAATAGTTTAGTTTGAGTTTAAAACATTGGTGGGCTTAGGCTGTTTGCCTCTTGCTCGCTACAGTCCAATACTTTTGGCGAATATTTTGTTTGATATTTAATGTGTTTGCATTATATCGTTTATAAATGCAAGCTAGTGTTAATCTTACTGACCCCAAAAAGAATAGCAACTTGAAGTTCACACTAGAATAATTGCAATGCCTTCATTGCAATATTAATGTAGCTATATTTATGATATTGATGCATGTAAAAGCTTCACAATATCCAGACTTATTTTCATTGACATGTTTGTCCAATTCCCACAATAAGGAGTGTTTAATCGCAGGTCTCCTAGAAAAATTGCCTTGTGGGATCAATGGGTACTCTTATTCGGTTACATCATCATCTATTCACATCATAAATACTAAACCATAAAACCAATGCAATAGCATTAACGAATGTTATGTAAAGTTTAATGTACAGCCCTTTTTTCAATCCATTACTAGATGACCCGTCCCAACTGGATACTTGTGAACACGAGCTTTGTAGCTCATTGGATTCCTCCAAAATAAATAAATATTCTGATTATGATTCAATGCCTTTCGGTTAAGGCGGTTGTTTTCCTGTATCGTACTCCCATCACGCTGGCCAGTGCAGCAGGTTGGTGAAGGGAGTGACCAATACTGGTTTAAATATCACTCACCACTGATGTTAGCTGTGGCTGGAAATTAAACTTCGATTTCCAGTTGATACCACAGTGTGCAGACCACTATGCAACCACTCCCCCATCATATCATACTGTAGTAACTAGATTCCTGATACTGGATTGTAATTTCATGGAATTAGTAGCTGTGATGCAATCTAGGGCACTGTTTGTATATTGTGCCGTTTGCAAGTTCCTCTCCACATTGAATTTTGCTGCTGGGCCTCGCAAGTGACTTGGTGTGACTGTCACGGGGTCACCCTCGTGAGATCTTCAACTTTATGGGTCTAAAGTTGAAGCCATGCATTCATGACGGAGGTCAAAGACCTCATTTATTGACCAAGTGGCTCTGTTGGTTGGGTTAGGAATCGGGCTGTGACTACCAGGTTTTTCCGTTTTAAGCGTGGTCTACACAATAAGACTCTTTAGCATCCCTAATCGACCAGCTCTGTAAAAACTACAATAAACAGACAGAATGCCAATTATGCTTAATATATTAATGCACTGCAACGTTGGACTTGCCTGAGTAATTAAGCATAACTGAAAAGACGGCTTCTAATTGCAAGTAATGTACCGTCAATTTGTTCTGGTAGCCCACATAAAAGGGGCCAAATGCATTTCATATCAAAGCCATTAGCATGCGTAAACTTAATGTACTTACCTTTCCAATTAGTTGGCAAATGGCTTCAACTTTGGTCCAAGCTCTGGCGTGTTACACATTCCCAATCCACTGCTGGACACTAAACTTTCGATGCTGACAGTTCTACCTCCGTGCCTGTGTAAGTGCAATAAATTCCATGCTATGCATAAGAGTCGGGGCAAAATTTCCTTCGTGAGGGCCAAATAGGACTTTGAAATATATTTGGTAAGCCGCACATTTTGGAATTGTACAATAAGAATACAAAATATGGTGAAGGCTTACCTTTACTACACACATTGATGTCGGGTCACAGTTGCAACGTAGGCACGCGGCTAAGATACCTGCGGTGATGAATATAATTTGTGACCCATTTTCAATGTTAGGCCGCATGTAGCTGCAGGCCATATGAAGCGGTCTGGCCTATGGGCCATCGGTTCCCCAATCCTCCCATTCAACATCATGAGCCAAGATCAGCCCACTGCTGGTTGAAGGCCTCAAATCATAGCCATCTCTCACGGTTCTGCCATACATTTTACTGTATTAAAAGCCAAGACATCTGTTGCAGGAACCTGGTGGTGTAGGGTTGGCGGCAACAGGGTGGTGCCATGGCAGCCTTTGAACGCCGGCGTTTTCGCGATGCTCGCCACTCCAGCACGCTGCTGCGCCTGCTGAACGACCAGCGCATGGAGGGCGGTGCGCTGTGCGACGTCTCGGTGATCGTCGAGGGCGTGTGTTACCCCGCGCACTGCTGTGTTCTGGCCGCGTGCAGCTCTTACTTCCGTAGGCTGCTGTGCGGCCACCCAGGCACAGACCGGCCGGCTGTCCTGCAGCTCGACTTTGTGCGCCCGGCCGTGTTCGAGGCCGTTCTCGCTTACATGTACACGGCCGAGATCAGCGTCCAGCCCGAGGACCTCGAGCTGGTAGTGGCGTCCGGGCGGGCGCTCGGCGTGGCCTTCGTCGATGAGATCTGTGCGGAGAAGCGCGGCGCGTTGTGCGAGGGCCACTCCTGCCAGCCGATGCCGTCGTCCGTGGCAGGGTCCGCTCCGCGACCCATACCGGTTTCACCATCGGAGGGACGACGCAAAGCGCGCTACCCCTACAGCATCAGCGATCGCATCCACCGGCCCGTCATGGCACCCTGCAGGTAGCTGTACCGGTCAACACGAAATGTAGGGAAAATTTGCAAGGAAGGCACTGATAAAAAAATTACTACACTTTGCCAAATCAGATTTTGGTTGTAAGAGCTGTTGGGCACTCTTACCTGGTTATAAAGGTCATCGTAAAATTGTATCAGGACATGTGAGAGCATAATACTGTAATGCAGTGACATTGAGGAATGTAATGTGAAATTTAATCCACTGCTTGACGAGGGCCTCCTCATGCTGTGGGTCGTGGGGTTTAAATGACCAAACTTTAGCTCACTGGTCAGTGCTGGTTGGTGAAGGGTGGTGCTAAGGACCGGTTAATATACCCCTCGCCAATGATGTAAGCCGTGGAGGGAATCAACTTGATTCACTGGGTTAATAGCACAGTGTTAGATTGCCTTTAAATCAAATATTTTCACGAGCATTATGCTACAATGTGAGATTCATTTTTTTATCGAAAGGTTTGTTTAAAATAAGTAAATATTTCCCTAACAACACTCTTAAGCCTCATGAATGCAGTTCCTTTTGGGAGATATGCTTAATGTGCACTTTCGTATGTTCCATGCAGTGGACATAGAGAAAACCTACCGATAGAAGATTACCAGGCGTGTATCTGTTGACAGTGAAGATTCATGTTTTGTTTTTGTTGGCCATAGCGCAACATATCTTCCCATATTTCACTCGTTCCGGCTTGTTGCAGTTCAGGCTATGTCGATAAAATAATAAGTAGCTGTGGAATTTTCTCAACGTGGCAACTGATTTTGGAGTTGTATTATCAACCAGCTGGTCATGAATTTGTGCCTCAAAACATTTGGAAGCCATTACTTGGGTTGTAGCAGCACTGGTGATTTATAAATGTCCCGTGTTACATTCATGTGAGGCATTCACATGTTATTCTTTTTAGATTCTTGGTAAAATGTTATTGAGTCAATAATTTGTTTCATTGCCATGCACGGGGATGGCAGCAGGCGTAGTGTAATTGTTCGAGAGAGGCACGTCAACTAAATGGGGATGTTTATAAAAGCACCATGGACGTTTAGGTTATGTTCTTATTACCGGCTGTCTTGTGACATGTTCATATCCAGTAAAAGCACTTTGTCAATCCACTGCTTGATTAGGTCCTCCCCCCACGCCGTGTCGGTTATGCGGGTTATTTGACAATATTTCTCGATAGTCAGTTTGGATTGGTGAAGGTGGGGAGCATAGCCGGGGCTGTATGGTACAGTAGCACAATGGATATTCTGCACTGCCCTCTGCTGTCTGCAATTTAGGCTGTCTTGTGAATCTGAAAAATATATTAAGTTGATGAAAGGAAGTATTGCTTTAGTTTCACTGTTTTTTAAACAGAGATGAAACTCGCTATCATGTGCTTGACCACATCTTTATAGCTTTTTTCTCATTAACATTGCTTTAAATTGGTGTTGGACAATCAGATCGCAGCCTCAGTACTAAACTACAAGATACAATCTATTTGCTGCATTTCATCTTCATTTAAACCACATTTCGACCGCAACCCAGATCTAGTTATTGCCAATCAGCAGATGATTGCAATGTGTTTTTTTCAATTTACTCTACTGCCTATATCTTCATAAGAATAGAGCAGTTATAGGGAAGTGTTATTGACGAATGTTTTTTTTGGTTCTTTGTGCTTCTGCACTACTGCCATTGCAGCGTCACCCCAATAATACGGACCACAGTAGTGCGGTGGAGACAGTATTTGGACTGTTGCTGCAGAGCTGTTGAGAACAATGCACCTTTGTTGTAGGCATGTAACGATTCACCCCCTAGCAATGTCATTAACTGCCACTCTTTGTGGGTCACGATTCAAGTCAAATCTATTCTATTTTGTCTCTTTATTATTGTTTCTCTTTTGTTGCTGCCTCTACATTTTTTTGCTTGAGATTCACTGAAAGGTAACAGCATGCCACGTACATGTAATCTGCATAGATTGTAAATGATAAATTCTCACACACATCAGTCAATATCGTGTATCAATCGGCGAATCGGTGCACAATTACACGCCTGCTTCTTTACGGTCACCCGCTTTGGCGTGCAGGCGTCGCTCACATGACTGCCTGGAGGCGGAGAAAGGGCAGGGAGCCGCTGCCATCGTCGTGAACGGGCCCTACTCGGGCAGCCTCGGCGAATCGCTGGGCTCTGGAGTGAGCGGCCATGGCAGCAGCTGCGAGCACGCGTGCGGCGTAAGTGGCGGCCTCTACCGCTGCAGCACACCGGGAGCCCTCGCCGGCCCTGTGGCGCTCGCCTCTGTGGCCGAGCAGTCACGCCACCACCACCGCCACCTGATGCCAAGCGAGCAGGACTTCCTAGGCGGAGAGGACATGGACGCGCTTCGCAAAGCTGCCGTGGACTCGGAGGCCACAGAGAACCTGGACTACTTCGTGGGTGTTGGTGGCAGTGGCGGCGGCGGCGGTGGTGGCAGTGGCGGCGGAACGTACTTCTGCGAGCAGTGCGGTCGTGCGTTCTCGTCCGAGCCGAGACTGCGTGCTCACGAGCAGCACCATGTTGCCGAGCGGCCGTTCACGTGCATCATGTGCGACAAGGCCTACATGCAGCAGCCCCATCTCAGAGAGCACATGAAGGTGAGTGTGTTTGCCAGCGTTTTTGTGTAAACTTTAATTCATGACAACATTACAACAACATCGAATAGAAGCTGAATAAAGCAGATCTCATACAACCGCCGTTATGATTCATGCAACACATTACATTACACTGGTGGGGAAAGGAAACGGGTAAATTCTGTTACAAGCACACTTCTGATATTAGCACACTTGGACTTGCTCCCAAGGGGTGTGCTTATATCCAGCTTCTGTGCAACGATAAGGCATCGCAAGTCAGTATCTTTATTTCATTAACCATTGCCATCATGAAAACCTGCCTTTTCAGTGACATTAATGTGGGGTGGGAAGAGGTGCCACGGCTAAAAATACCTTGCAACGTTTCAAATCGAGAGGCAACTACAGAATACAGCCAAGTGGTCCTGTCAATTTACAACCTCGCCACACTTCTTAAGAAAGAGGTTCCGGGCTCTTTCAAACTCTTTATCATCCTTGATGGATGTGCCCAGATGCTCTGAGGGTAGCTGAGTTATGCATCTTGTTAAGTGTGGACATGGTACCAATGCCGTCTTGACGAGCGATCGCTGTGGCAGGAGACGTCTCGCTGCAGCTCTTTGGAGGTGGTGGCGGTTGGTAAAAATGTCCGTGATGTTCCCAGGTTTAGGTTTACGAAATCGCCTTCATTCAGTGCAGAACGTGTGATGTAAATCAACGCACAAGGGTCCGTTTCACATGGCTTGCCATGTTATGGTGCGATAGAAGTTGTCATTAATATATATAAAAAATATTTGTATGGCCATCGGCCAGAAAAACCTGGACCAATGCCTTGTAGCCCAATAGCTGAAACACATTAGCTAGGAAAGCCTTTTGGTCACATAGACCTAAATGCTTTTGAAGTGGATGCTTGTGTTTTAACTTTTTTTACCTCCAGTTCACTAAGATGGCACGTGACAATTTTAAGAAGGGAATTAGGTTATTGACCCATTTGTGGATTTTTGATGTATTTCCTCCTCTCGTATACAGTACATGTGTGGGATTTTTGTGGCAATTTAGTTTTTCCCCCAGCACAAACACAATAAAGATTTGGCCACAACACTCTTGACATTTTTTCGATTTAAAGCTTTCGTGACTGCAGGGATTCATCTTCTTGGTTCTTTCGGTAAAGTCACGTAGAAGGGAAATAATAAAATAATAAAAATAAAACATGTTACAAATTAAACATGTTTTATTTTTATTGAAAATGTCTAGCGACTGGCACGGTTTTCCCAGGTAAATAAAGGTCTCTCATTAACCATGACTGTTTTAATAAATTATTGTCACATTTGCTGCATTACTTAATAACATTAGGATTTTCTCACTTTGTTCAGTACTAATTTGTCACTTATGACATACCCAGCACTTGACATGATAAAGTGGGGATAGAGGTGGAGGAAGACATTGCCACGGATAGAAAAGTTGTTTTTGTTACAAAAGACTGAGCCTCAGGCAGTGGGATGCATTCTCAGGTGTTATGGGGTTTTTTCTGACTTTGAGATCGTGATACATTCCCATTCAGTAACTATAATCTTGAGCAAATTGTAAAAAGTGGTTAATAGCACATTATTGATAACAATAATTAGTCAGAAGCTAACAAGTGATTGGTAACATGGTACATACAAATTGGCATTAATTGAGCTGTCCAAATCATCAGCCATGATTAATTAGCTGCTGCTGAATTAAAGCTTCCCCATCTCCACGCCAGATACACTCCGGTTAGCTGCCCGTGCTCGATATTTTTTATTTTTCAAAGTTAAGTAATATGTAGGTACCTCTACTATCGCCTTTGGAGATGCAAACAGTTTACGTGTTTGCCTCGCTTTTGTTTGGCCTCTGAAGCAGGTGCACATGGGCCTGAAGCCGTTTGCGTGCACGCGCTGCGGCAAGGCATTTGCCCGGGGGCCCGACCTGAAGAAACACGAGCGCGTCCACACAAACGAGCGCCCCTTCATGTGCCCGCTCTGCCTCAAGGCGTTCAAGCACAAGTCACACCTCAAGGACCACGAGCGGAGGCACCGCGGTGAGCGCCCCTTCGTGTGCCGCGTCTGCCTCAAGGCGTTCGGGAAGACGTCGGACCTCAAGCGGCACCTCAACACGATGCACGGGCAACACGCGTCGCCCCTGTCGCCATCGCAGCTCATGGGAGGAGGAGGAGGAGGAGGTGACGGATCGGACATTTCTCACATCGCTGGGGCTGCAGGGCTTTAGCTACTTGTCAAGAGGAGCCTCTGCAATATTTTGAGAAGTACAGGGCGGGGGTTTGTGAACTTGTAAACTTAAAACAATGTGTCGAGTATTAAACCAAGATTTTTGTAATTCGACTTTTTAAATGATTATAATATATTCTTACTGCGTAGGTTTTTGCAGTTGTGCTGTATCACTCTCCGATGTGTTTTCCGGTTGTGTTGCGCCTGTTCGGCATGACGTCCGCTTCGCGTGTTGGGAGCAGCGTTAGGAACTGAAACTTCTTTGGGAACGAACTCCCAGCACGTAAAGCGAAACGTCAGACGTGGTCCCGGACAACATACGGTACAACCTCAACACACATCGGAGAACAATAATATATTATTTTTCTACTTAATGCACTCGACATGGCTCTTTCGTTTTTGTGAGAATTTAATGTAGAGATTACCAGGTGTGAAAATGCCAGAAATGTAAAATTATTTGGTTAAAATTGTGCCCTGAAGCTTTATTGCTCTGCGTTTTCTCTTGACTCGAAATGTGTTTTTTGGACAAACTTTAGCTTTGATGTAATTTTTTACTGTTATGAATTTTGGTTTCACAAGTGGCCTATGCCAGAGTTATTGGATTTGTAATTCATGAATCAAACGTTTTAACCATATGAGCTCGCAGTGAAATTTAAATTGTTAGAGCTTCTTGCAGAACTTCAGGCATTATTTAAAATGTTATTTAAAATGTGCTATGTGTGTGTACAGTAATTTTAGATAGGTAATTGTACAGACTTGTGCAGATTACATGGATTTCAAAATATAGTTTATAAATACTCTTTGGTTCTTTCGGTAAAGTCATAAAGTCACGTAGGTATTAAACAAATCACGACGTTTCGGGCGCAACACAAGCGCCCGTCATCAGGTGGGACAACCACAGCAAGAAAACAATTGCTGAAGTGGTCAAGAGAACTGCTGCAAAACAAGAGGTTATATATAAGTAAGAGAGGGGGGGGACCAGGGAGGGGAGGTAGAGGGGGGGGTCGTGGGGTGGGAGGAATGGTGAGGCTGCGAGAGTACGGGGGAAGGGAGAACAAAGGGAAGGACGGGAGGTAAAACCATAATTGTGTTTTGTTGTTGCTTCTTTTTCCGCATCTTGTTCTTCAGCTTCCCAGCCCCGCTTGCTTCCGCCCTCTTGTTTTTCAGCAGTTCTCTTGACCACTTCAGCAATTGTTTTCTTGCTGTGGTTGCCCCACCTGATGACGGGCGCTTGTGTTGCGCCTGAAACGTCGTGATTTTATTTAATTTATTTTATACCCACGTGACTTTACCGAAAGAACCCAAGAGTATGGATCCCTGCAGTCACGAAAACTTCAGATCTAGATATATTATAAATATTTACATTTTATCCATCTGCTTGCTAGGTTCTAAATGGGGGGGGGGGGGACGATTTATTGGACTGACACTTGTGATTTGCTGCCAGTACCAAGCTCCGTTAAAAAGCATAGCCATGTCGGTGCGGTATACATTTTTTTTCGGCCTTTCACTGCTACGTTTCTGTATCTTCATTGTAAAGGTTAAATTGTGCTAGCTTGGCAGAATTGATGGAAGGGTGAAATATAATAAGCCTATTATAACACTAAATACTTGCAGAACATTACTTATATTTTATGAGGGTCCTGTATTGGGATGGTTGGCAGATACGGTTGATGAGCGGTTGGCTTAACGTGGGCAAAAACTGAAGAACCCAGAGAAAAGTCGTGTCTACAAGGGTCTGACGCGTCGCATGTAATCTTCTGACCGTCTGGCAGCCCCATGCCGACATCACCTGGCAATCTGTGCTGATCGCCCATCCTATTACTACGAACCGAGCTCAACCCTGCTTGGTTTTCTAGATCTGATGAGATTGGGCTGTATTTAAGGTGATTTGGACACGAACATTCATTAAAATGTATTAAATAGGATTTCAGTTAAGAGTTATGATGTGGTTAAAATGAAAACATTCAGTCCACTTAATTGGAGCATATATAAATCTACACGTTAAATGTACATTCTTATTTATATTGAGTACCTGCACTGGCTAACAAGGCACTGCACTAATTGTGTTATTGGCATCGTCTGAGATGACGTCTCTTGTCTAAACACTTGAGGCATACGGCAGGAGCCCCCCTGTCAAGCCCAGAATGCCTCCATTTGGGACGCGGCCTCCAATTTCACGCGGCTTTGGCGAGTAAAATTGAAACGAGCTTAATTAATGTTCCATTTACAAATACTCACGGCTGTGCCTGTGGTCGAGCACTTTCGTTCTAAATGTTGAAAGAGCACTTCTGTGAAGCAGCACTTATGTGTTTAGTATTCGGGAGGGTAATGCATTTGTGTTTGCTCTTGCCCATAATGTCTTGGTGTACACTTTGGCAATTGTGCATCTGACTATTTATGTGCTTATGAACGTTAAAAGCATGAAAAGCAGAGTGTCCACGTTTGTCGTTTTAAGTTGCTGCCATTTGAAATATTGATTTTGAAGAGCTGTCAACTGGACGGCATCTAAGATGTTTATAATGTTTTTCCTTTCTCTGTACATTGTACTGTTATTTTCTTCATGTCAGCAACACATAAGCTGCATCATATAAAATATACTATTGCTGACGTTGAACGAGCTTTCCATGTTAGCTAACAGGCAGAGAATTTAAAAAAAGGATTTGTGCTCTAATGTTAAATCTGTTTACGTTGTTTTGATATTGAAAGGTACATGAAATGAAACGTTTGTTGTGTCCATTATACAAAATGTACATTCCGAAGTGTTTGTCTTGAGCAGAACACAAAGCCAGTGATGACATTTGTTATTGACATTCTTCCTAACTGATGCTGAGATTTGTTCATATCCATTGCAGTGAACTCACCTGAGTGACGTGTGCATTGGTGAGGGATTTTTATGTTTGCGAGTGGTTTAATCCCAGGATTTCACATTCACCAGTGCATCAGCTGATGCTTGTGTTGTACACTGGAGTAAGGTGACTAGTGCATGTGGCTGATACGACTGCAGAGGTTAAAAGTTTGATTCCAGTATAAAAACACGTCTTATTTTGCTTTGGTTTAAAATTGGTATTCCAGAAAAAATTAATATCTGGAAATTAATGTGTTTTTTTTATACTGTACCATTGAATTTTCGAACTGGAACCAATATTTAGTACAGTATTTAAATTAGAGTTTTTACCGTTAATTCATCAAATGACCACAAATAACCAAATGTGGGTCATTAAGGAAGAACATTTCGTGTAGCTTTATGAGCACGGTTGAGTACGTATGGTGCGAGAGAAGTTCTAAATACATATGCAGTATCACCATTAACATCAATGGTCTAACTTTTAAGACGTACAATGTTATCCCTTACCGTTTGTACATACAACTCTTAATTCACCATTGGTTGAATGACTAAATAATTTTATGTGTCCAGTCCGCTGTAGTTATGTAAAGTGAGAAATTATCAGATGTATGAGATTCACGTGAACAAATAAATATACTTTGCTACTGAGCTAAATATAATCTGACTAAAGTTGCATTATATTATTCATGTATGCATGTCTGTGTAATTACCCACTACATTTGTAAATACTTGCACTTGCGATGTGTTGTATTGCATCATTTAATTTTTACACAAATTTGCTTGCGAAATGCATTTTCTTACAAGAATAAAGATGGATGATTTTTTTGTATCACAGTTGCCGAGCACAAAAGTCCAGAAAGTTAAGCGGCCAGCAACGAACAGCACTATTTATGGTATAAGGGTTAAACATTGCTTGAATTGAACAAGGTCACAGCTGGGGAAATAGACCATCGGAGGGAATTCCAAAGTCGAGCGGTGCAAACAGAGAAGTGTTTGATATTCAGTACGGTGGTTGAACACGGTAATGATGAAACGAAGCAGTCCAATAGGGAGCCGTTAGTATTGGTTGCGCGGATTTTAAGTGCAGTTCACAGAAACAAGGACATGTTTTTTCCCCCTCTGGCTGCAACATTTTTTTTAAAGATGCAGTGCGTAAACATGCCGATGCGAAAGCAACACTGAAACAAATCGAGTGTCATTATTTACACCTGACAATATTACAGTGAATTTTAGTTTCTTGTATCGATAAATATAGATATATCCTCTGCTGTAATTTCTGTACCTACCTTTCTGGGCGAACCGTTCACATGAACCTCACTTTCACAGGGTTACAGATGGCGTCCACCTGTCGTACAGGTTATTGGAATTCTGCTTCTGTATAAGTGAACGATTATTATTACAATCCCAGCGTGGTTCTGAAATTACCCCAAAGGTAACTTCTAATACGTCAATAAATGCATGTTATGATACACAGAGTAGTACGATGAAGTGTTCAAGGATAGCAAATTTATACGCAAGTGTTCAGCACATGGTGCCAAATGCGATATAAAAATGCCATTATGTGTTAGGATTTTTTATGGAAGGAAGTGCACTCTTACCGAAGCTTATCCTGAGCCAGCAGGGGATAAATGGGAAGAGCGTATGATTTAAGCGTTCCCTTGCAAGCATTTGTGAATGAAAACAAAAGCATGTGCCCAACAATATAATAAGGCTATACGTGAAAAGGGTGACGTGTGAAATGTAAAATGCAATGGGGACCAACATCAAGTCTGCCAAGCCATCTAACAAAAGGACACTTGGGGTGCTTCCAGAATTATTTGGTGGCGAGATGTCAACTACCTCGCCTGGTATACAGGAGGTCGTGGGTTTGATCCTGATCCTTGACGCCTGTGTATTTGTAGTTTGTATGTTCTCTTCCCGTGGTCGTGTGGATTTTTCTCCGGTCCTCCGGTTTATCCCTCCACTTTTAGAATCAACATCACGCGTTTCAAGTATTTAGCAGCAATACATTTCCACGCGATAAGCCACGTCGTTGAGCTATAATTTGTGGTCGCTTCTGAAGAAAAAGAGAGCGAAACAGCTCAGTGGGGGCCTTACCTGGCAAATAAATAAATTCGTTCACACCATTCGGATTTTATTTTAGGCAAGAGGCCAAAAAAGGTTTCTGTCCTCGCTGCAATAATCGGCTTAAAGCACCACCATTGCCTGCACATCGTGCTGTGAGCAGCGTGTCAAAGGCGCGTGCGATGGGACCGCAGAAATTAAAACGGAATGACATGTCAGTCGGCAGCCCAGCAAGAGCACTCAATATTTCACGACCACTACACACCAACCCCCTGGTGCTTACACAGTGGGGACGCGTGGAGGACATAGATCACCACATCTCCGGGGAAATTCTCCCGAGTCTGAATAAACACGGCGCTCACACACACACAGACAGAGCCAGGGCCACGGATTGGTTACGAATGTTCACGGGTCACATCGTTAGAAAATAATGGGTGTGTACTTAAAGGGGGATCTACGACGCTTTGAATTTTCAAGTGACCAGGGGTGAATCTTGAAAGCTGCCGTCGTGTGATGTGTGGCACGCCGGACTTGGCAATCACGAGGTCACTGGTTCATCTTCCCAGCGCGGCTGTTGAATCGATGGTGCAAGTTCCTTAAATCTCCCCTTCTCTGTCCACCCGGCAGGGCAATTCAGGACCCTACGGTCGATTAGGGTGTCGTGTGTGGTGTGGTAAACTGTGGCCACTCCTACCCTTTCTACGACGTCTGGCCAGCATGGAAGAGTAGGCCAACTACCCCGTAAAGAGTATTCTCTAGAGCTCCCTCGAGTGGAGGCTCTTTCGCGAGCAGTCGTGTGAGCAAGAAATTGCAAGGCTGCACCTTTTAGCCCTTCACAATGTGAGCAAATGAAGAACAGCGTGCATGCGTCTCCATCCACATATATACATTCGCGTGCTCTACAGCCAGCAATGTCAACAACAGCTGAAAATAACGCGACTTTCTATTGCAAAAGCACGAACTGCCACAGTAGTCAAATGCTCTCTACGCAGTGCTGCCGATATTAGCAGTTCATTTCGCACACACGTGAATTAATGCGCCCAACCCTGGTCAGATCTCGGAAGCTAAGCAAGGTTTGAGCCTGGATAGTGCTTGGACGGGCGACCGTCCAAGGTTTTGTTCGGCAGGAGAGGGGCAACGCAGAATGATCTGTTGTACCCCCCCCGCCGCCATACCGCCCCTCCCCACCTTCACTAACCCGCACTGACCAGTGTGGTGAAGTATGATCAAACGTTACTCATAGCAAGCAAGGGGTCGTCCATAAATGACGTCACGCACCTGGGGGGGGGGGTGGTCAGACATTTGTGACGATGTGTGACGAGAGGGGGGGGGGGTGAGAAATGTGACGTCACATAAAAATGCGCAACTTTAAATAAATATAGACAACACGTTCTACTTAATTAGACTTTTTGATCAATGTTTTATCCTACAACATCAGAGTGCAGCGCCACATTAAATACGCACTACAATGACAATAGTTTAAAGCGATTTGAAGCATGTATTTTTTTTGGGGGG
>CM025635.2:11049704-11066465 GCA_014621495.2 Entosphenus tridentatus | reverse complement strand
GGGGGGGGGGTAAAAAATCGTCCAAAATCGCGCGACGTCATTTATGGACGGCATGGGGGAGGCCCTCACCTAGCAGGAGATTGACAGGCGTGCTGTACGTGTGTGTATCGTGCTGTACGTGTGTTTATCTTGCTCTGTACGTGTGTTTATCGTGCTCTGTGTGTGTATCGTGCTCTGTATGTGTGTTTATCGTGCTGTCCGTGTGTTTGTCGTGCTCTGTACGTGTGTTTATCGTGCTCTGTATGTGTGTGTATCGTGCTGTACGTGTGTTTATCGTGCTGTATGTGTGTTTATCGTGCTGTCCGTGTGTTTGTCGTGCTCTGTACGTGTGTGTATCGTGCACAGTCCGCGTGAATCGTGCGTTTGCACGACGCACAACAGCTGTGCTGCGAGCGATACCCACGGCGCGTTTACACAGAGTGCAGTTTGTCGAGCTTGTTAACATGGTTAGATACATGGTGTTTGTATGGAGGGCTCACGTGCTTTATACAAAGCACACCTCTTTCATGATGATGAACAAAGGCAGGTCCAGCCCACTTCACCGCACGATTTGCTTCATTGGGACAGTTGCACGCACGCACGCTCGAACTCTACTCAGATATTTTTGTTGTTGAAATTTTTCCAAGGCCGTAATTATAATATCTATTAGGGGGGGCTCATCCACCCCAATATTCAAATATGCTCAAAATATCCCCCCCCCCCCAATATATTGCTATAAAATAGATTTCTGTTGATATGATTGTGGTTGTGGTTGTATTTTATAAATCCCTAATCTCTGCCATTACATACAATGAAACAACAAGTAACAAAAGATTAAACAGAGCAATGTAATACAATATTATTGTAAAAAATAAATAAAAAGTCCATCCTGTGTTAGTGAATTTTTTAATATTTTCGGCAAGAAATGGCAGGAAATTCGTTTTCAAATTTAGATGTTTTTTTCTGGGGGGGGGGGACCCCAGAACCCCTGGAAGATTTGGTCCCCCCCCAATGTTGACTCCATGGCTACAAACGTCATTCCAAACGTGCGTTCCGTATCATTTCATTGGACGAAGTGTCCGTCTGGAACTCTCGCAGAGCAGTGCGGCGACCTCCCCCCACCCTCCCCCCTCTCGTTCGAGAACGGCCTTTGTGAGGCGGATTTCGCAAACGTTTCTGAGATTCACTTCAAGTGACCTTTGATTCACGCCGACGCCCAGAGGGGGGCAACACTTTCCGTCATGCCCTGCAATGAGGAGAAAAACATTTTATTGGATGAGTCAAATTATGGTGGAAAAAAATATTTGTAGAGCTGGAATTTGGCCCAAATTAAGTGAAAACAATTTTAGTGTTATGGTTTGCGTAGTCATTCGTGATTTGGCCGACATCAAATTTATGCATTTAAGAGTACAGTTTAAACATAGGTGGTTGTTGCTTCGATTCAAACCCAGGGTCTCAGCGACTCTGGCTCAATGTTCTCGTTACAGATCCGTCCATCCATCCACCTCAACGACACTCGAGATATTCAACTGGAGCTACCCCGAAATCCATCAGCAAGACGTAGCATTAGAAAAGGCATTTTGAGATGAAATTGGGTTTCAAATAGGGTTCAGTGAGGAGCCTAAAGCATGTCAGTCCATTATAAAACGTCAGTCTCTTATAAACTCGACTACACTGGCTTGAAAACAGGAGTTGAGGTGCTGATCGGTGAGTCCTGAAACTTGTGGAGAAAAGAAAAAGCCAAACAGACAAATAAATGCTGCATGAGCATTATCGTGTGTGTGGAAGGACTTGTAAAATACTAATTACATTGCACTGCAAATAATAAACTACCTCCACAATACAGGGTTTTTTTTCGGTTAGATCGCGTAAGTATATAAATGCCATTAAACCCGCCACCACCCGCCACAGCCAACTAGTAAGGGTTGTCCCGTAAACAGAACGTACCAATTCGTTTCTAGTACAGCAACACCGGTGTGTTGGAGAGCAAAGCCACAACATTGACAATCCGAGTACGACGTTTCGTCAGAAATTACAACTAGCCTCATCAATATTTGGTGCTTTTCGGCTATCGTCTGTGAAAGGACCTGGGTGGATTTTCATAGCCACCCTCTGGGCATCACTGACCGAAGCCCCAGCTGCCGTGAATTATTTGCGTCACTTTCTATGCCGCCCAGCCGTTCGTCTGGCCTGGTAGTCAATCTCGTCACTTGGGGACTTCCATAGTCACCAGGGCCCCTTTATGACAGATTGGCCTTGGAAAATCCCCCAAGGCTCTTAGCTCAAATGGACCATTATCTCAGGCAAGTGTCCAAAGAGACGATTTAGCAAATGTGAGGGCAGTTTTCTAAACAGGGTGTCACTAATGGCAGTCATGTAAAATGGTTTACTCTCGCGATCCTCATGGGAACTCTCAATGTATCCTCACTCAGTCTGCGATTTTTGGTAATGTCCCCACCACAGTGGACATATAACTTTGGGATTTAAAACTAAAAACTAAATTATAGCTCAACGAAGTGGCTTATCACGTGGAAATTTGAAGCAGACAAATTCTCTAAATGAATGTTTCTAAATATGGAGGGAAATAGCGGAGGATCCGGAGAAAAATCCACAACTACGTGGAGAGAGAAATACATTCAAACTCCAAATATACAGGCGCCAGAGTTGGTATGGAACCCATGACCTCCTGTATACCAGGCGAGATAGTCCACATCTCGCCACCGTCATTTTATTCAAACCAGACATACAAATCATGAGGCGAAAGCATTAAACAACAGAACACCCACTCTCCCTGCAAGTCAGCCTGCCTTTTGATTAGGAGGCCACATAATCAATTACCTGTTCCTCATTGTTACACGTAAATTTAGGAAACAGTTATCCTTAGGAAGCCCTCTTGAAACACTGTATGGTATTCCACAATTGCAATGTTTACCGTCGGCAGTAATGTGATTTTATTACCATTTCCTCTTCAATTCTTCTGAACATTTTAGTTAATGTTGTAAGTCAGTGAAACAGAAAGCAGAGATTTTGGTAAATCATTTTTAGCATTTTAAAAAGGGCTTCCGATAAACATATTTAAGTGCACTTTTTTTAATATAAAGTAATGGTGCGGTCTAGAATATTTTAGCGAAGATTTGAACTGAGATATTTTAGGTCGAGTGCCACACCGTCGGAATGAATTTTAAAGTAGTATTTTGTACATTTTTGGGGACATTTAATATGCAGTGCATACCGTCTATCTATTTTCATGTAGAAGGAACAATTAACATTTGTTTGTCGGACAATGAAAATGTATAATTCATACTCTAACTTTACTATTCATGGGTGTTGGAGAGCAGCAGTACAGCGGTTAGCGCGCCTCCCCTAGGTCGACTCAGCCTCAAATGAGGACCTGGTGCGGCGCGGAAAAACATCGCCACTGGGGAGACAAAGGCGGCCGGGCGTGGTGCTGGCCACCCACCCCACTCGTGTGCCGTGCCGGCCTTCATAGGTGCTCGCCAACAGCACTTGCCCCAACAATCTGTTAAGGCTACACGGGGGGGATCTTTGTCTTTGTTGTTACTTAAGTCGCCATCCTGCCTCCAGGTCTCCGTCGGCCACAAAGGCGATGTTGTTTTTCCATACTGGCGGTGGATGATGGAAGGCTTAAAGTGAATCATCCGGGGAGAAAGTCACAACATGCAAATTACACCAGAATATCTGTGCACGCGCTACAATTAGCAGTGCATGCGTGTTGTACAGTAACACCGCAGTGCCACTGCAATGTCAGTGCTTTTAAAGTGTTGACTGATTAATTATTTAACTTTCCTCGGAGGATGTCGCTGTTTAAGACAACATCATGGTTTATAATGACTGCTATGGAATTATACTAAGCATTCTTTAACAGTTTAACACGTTGTAGGCTTTTGCGACCAATATCCTCCATAGAGGTGTTTGGGTTAGATCGCGTAAATATATAAATGTGTCGTTAAACCCGCCGCCACCCAACACAGCCAACTAGTAAGGGTTGTCACGTACACAGAACGTGCCAATTCGTCACTAGTACATCACTAACAGGTGTGTTGGAGAGCCAAGCCACAACATTTACAATCTGAGTACGACGTTTCGCCAGTAATTACAACCAGCTTCATCAGGGTGGCGGCGGGTTTAACGACACTTTAATATATTTACGCGATCTAACCCAACAACCTCTATAATTGATGATTTTTAACACATTTGCGAGCTTCCGTTGACTTCTGTTCTTCACCGTATGGCTTTTCCTTTAATAATTCACCCACGAGGAGGGCCTTTTACAGACCGCGCAGTATCGTATAGTAGAGCGTGGCGACTCGTGAAAGTGCAGTGGTCACTTGCATATACGTTGAACTTCTTTCGCGCCGTACGTGGCCAGCCAAACTCGCCACTCGGCAGGAGATGAAGCCGGGCCGCCAGGTGGCGCTTTGCCCCTTGCGATCCGCAGCGTCGTGCGCGGGGTTTAAAGTTGAGAATTGCACACGAACGAGGAAGAGAGTCGCGAAGCGAAACTGTGAATGGCTCGCTCAAGTTTGTCATAAAGGCATTAGAGGGTTTTTATTTTTGTCGAGATGCGCTTCGCACGGCGTTGTTATTCTTCTTGGTTCTTTCGGTAAAGTCACGTAGAAGGGAAATAATAAAATAATAAAAATAAAACATAAAATAATTCTCACGTTTTCTCACGATATTTTATTATGTCTTATTTTTTTATTATTTTATTATTTCCCTTCTACGTGACTTTACCGAAAGAACCAAGAAGATGAATCCCTGCAGTCACGAAAGCTTTAAATCGAAATTTAAGCGTTGTTATTGTTATGGCCAAACCGGTGGTCGTACGTGTGACGAATTGAGGTCAGAAAAATTATGTGTGGTTTAAAGGTGTCCCTAAATGAGTCACACTCAGCTTGGGCATGATTGTGTATATTAAAACACGATGGGAGTTCCACAAATTAGGCAATCTCACATATCTGGTGTAATTTTGAAGGTGATTATCATTTATTTTGTGTTTAGTTTATTGTCCTTTCCCCGCACCTTCGATTGGCGTGGTTGGCTACGTACGGCACGAAAGAAGTTCAACCGTACATGCATACAACTTATAAAGTACATCTTACAGAACATGAGTGCTTTGACGCAGACACAAAACTGAATGTGCCGTCACCATCCCAGTGTGGATAACAAAAGTCAAGTTGTCTGAGTACGTCCGACACCTCTGGTATTTTGCAAGCATTTCTCCCAAATCATAATAATTTCCATCTGAATTATAGTCCTAATCGGGTAACATACTATGCTATATACTAATGATGACCCACATCATTACAGTAATATCGTAATGCACAGCCCTTCGTCAAATCCACTGCTGGATGAATATTTACCATCGTCACGGGGGTTATTGACCACACTCTACTGCGCTGGACAGTACGAGGTAGTATGTATGTGGAACTTCGTTCGCACCGTACGTAACCAACCGTGTTAATTGGAGGTGCGGGGGAAGGACAACAAACTAAACACAAAAAGTGAAGGGGTGGGGGGGAGGGGTTGGAGCCCAGGTTCAGATATCACTCGCCAATGTTGTAAATAACAACAACAATTATAATCAGTGTTTTAATATTACATCATTTGTACAAACTGCATCATTCGTGCAAACTGCATCATTCGTGCAAACTGCATATCACAACGCTGTGCAATCCGCAACACGCGGGGGTGGCTATGATATATATATGAGACGATGTATTCAGCCAATTTACGAGTGTTCGCACATGTGGGAGGAAACCGGAGCGTCTGGAGACAACCTACACATGCGAGGGGGCAGCACTATATCCCGTGCAGATGGGACAGATGAAGATGACACCGCACTTGGCTGTACCGCTTTCACCTGATAAGCCAGGGTATGGCACACAAAACCGGAGCACCTGGAGACAACCTACACACGGCACGTAACCTGGCCATGTGCAAACACAGCCAACACCGTGTTAGCCATAGTGGTAGCTATGAAAATCAACCTCAGGTCGTTGTGTTCAAAGCCCAGCGCGAACCACTGCGCCACCAACTCCACATTTGATGTGTCTGAAATGTACATCCTTGGAATTGTGTAACTGTCCACGACGGAGCAGACAGCACCGCCCGATTCAACAGAGGCCATGGCACTGCGGGTGCTCATTGAGAGGCCAACATGACGAGACGAGAGGAAACATTCTCGTTGTGAGTCTCACCTTGACTGTCTCTCTCTTTCAAGGCGAATGGGCAATGCAAGGCTCAGCACACGGTGAACGCGCACACTCCAACGTGACCGTGCATTGCTATTAAGCGGATAGCTGGGGGTGATGTACATACGTGTGTCCGGTCAGATCAGACGAAGTCCATCTCGGGTTTTCCAGTCTCAGGCGATAGCTCCTGCGGGTGGAACTCGTTGATTGCACTGATCAACAAAAAAAAAATTCTGGCCTGGACTTTTGCAGCTGTTTTAGACTAATTTCAGGGTGCTGATTCCAAATCTGATCTCAGATTTGCTCTATCGCATCATTTTTATGCTATCGGCATACCCCATTTTCATTGATTTTACCCGAAATTAACTCTGTCACTTATGATTGCAAGTTGTTGCGAGTCAGTGACTGCTTTAGTGTTAAAATATGGTGCTATATTTTTAGGATAGTGTGTTTATAATATAATTTTATGTAGATATCTACATTTATTTAATATTTTTCTTCTGCAGTTTTCATTGAAAATGCAATATTTGATATCTCAAAAACCTGATGTGATAGACAAACACTGATACCAGATTTGGAATTAGCACCCCAAAATTACCTTAAAACCGTTGGAATACCTTATGCCAGAAAAAGTGTGTTGACCAGTGTAATAATTGGGAGCAAGAGGCAGCGATGACGCTTCACGAGTGCGGGGTTCTCACCAGACCGGTTCTCCTGGGAGCCTGCGTGCACTGCGAGTGCCTCCGTCTGCTGGAGAAAACGCTGGCGATGAAACTACCGCCAGCGCATTCAAGTCTTGTTCAATCGGTCTCTATGTAAGTCTATGGGTGTCTTTACGAGTCTATACGTCTGCGTGTGAGTCTTGTGAGGCTTCATCGCTTGCTGATGATGAAGCTACCGCCAGCGTATTCAAATCTTGTTCAATCGGTCTCGCTGTGAGTCTATGGGTGTCTTTACGAGTCTATACGTCTGCGTGTGATTCTTGTGAGGCTTCATCGCTTGCTGATGATGAAGCTACCGCCAGCGCATTCAAGTCTTGTTCAATCGGTCTCGATGTGAGTCTATGGGTGTCTTTACGAGTCTATACGTCTGCGTTTGATTCTTGTGAGGCTTCATCGCTTGCTGATCATGAAGCTACCGCCAGCGCATTCAAGTCTTGTTCAATCGTTCTCGATGTGAGTCTATGGGTGTCTTTACGAGTCTATACGTCTCCGTGTGAGTCTTGTGAGGCTTTAGCGTTTCTCAAACACTCCACCTGCAACGCGATGCCGCCCGAGACTGGGAAACGCCGAGGCTGCCTTTGTCGCGTCCCCAACCCGGAGCCACGGTCTGAATGCAACCGCAAATCTCAAGACACTCTGCAACATACAGCACAGTACACTCGGCACTTTCATCATAAATGCTGCCTCGTAGTGTTAATTGAATTGTCACAATTCATGGTTACGATTTAATTCGAGTTTTCTTTTTTTATCTTGTGGTAGGTAGTGGCCTCGAATGGCAGGAGGGGTCACATCATGAGTCCGTTGCATACAGGAGATATGAATAGAAACATATTATTAGACAAACGATGAAATGCACGCGTTATGAGCTTAAGGATTGATATTCATTGATGCATCTGTACATCGTTACACCCAAGTAAATCATGCAATTTCACCTTTCCAAGCTCACTCTGTTGTGATTAATTCACATTTGTGAAAGAAGAATAAATATTAGCTTCTATGTTATGTAAAAAAAGCATTGTGAACAAACCAGTAGAAATACAATGTGGTAGGTAACACAAAAAAAAACATATTAGGCTTTTAAAAGACAATAATTTTGATGTATCCCTATCACTGGGCATTCGTCACTGGTAATGAATTATCCCGTCTCTCAAACCGTATCATTGCCACAATCAGGCAACCAAGACACAATTAATCAGCTGGCCTCGCCTGACCTCTCACCCCAGTCACACCTCCCCCACCATCACACGGTATCAGTAGGTGTCACCACAGCGAGCCCCCACCCCCCACCCAAAAACACCCCCATTAAAGCACTTTATTAATTCATTCACTCACCTGCTTGAGAGCGCCGTTTTTGATTTGTTGACTTTTGAGAAACCGTTCCACATATTTTTGCACTCCCAGCGTCTCGTGGTTTCTGGCTCTGTGGGCCACCATGCAGTCTTGCACAGCCACGGAGTGCAAAGGGGACAGAGATCAAAGGGCCGCGATGGAGCCGTCAAGCCGACTCGACAGCCATTGACAAGCGGATCAAACGTCGCGTTCGAGCAGCTGGGCCACACTGCCGGGTGGAAAATTATCCCGCCCCCTCCCATTCCTCCTGCAGGGAATAAAGGATCGCGATATCGCTACGTGGAGTAGGATACATGGAATTTTAACATAAAAAAACCTCATTTGGAAATTCTCCCCACGACGTGTGTTTACATGTTTTTTTTTGGTGAATTCTCGACGCGAATTTGTGAAACTATTTCCGAGTAGTTTACATTAACAGTGCGAGGTGGGGGGTGTTGGATATAATTACCACCAGGATTTGCCCAGCATCAAATCGTGGCAACTGCGTTTTGGAATTTGTAATTCTACTCACCGTTATCATGGGGCCAATAATGAAATTCCCACATTTTTTTCATCCTTTTAGGCTTTGGAATCTTACAACATTTTAAGGGGTTTTTTTTGCGTGTTTAAGATACAGAAAATAATAATATTACAGCCCTTTAGCAATCCACTGTTGGATGTAGGCCCACCATGCCTTGTCAGTTCATGGGGGTTGGTGGGCCATACTTCATATACGCTGATCGGTGAAGTATGGGGGAGAAACCCAGGACCACTTCTAATATATCATTATAGACATGGAGGGGGCAATTCAACTAAGGTCACCGGGTTCATAGCGTCATGCATGAGCCACTACACCAAAGTTATATTAAAATGTAATAATACACATCATCATCAGCCATGGTCCATCCAGCACTGGATAAATTTCTCGCCAATCCACTGCAAAATAAAAAAAAACACTTGAGCAGTTTAACCCATCAGACATTACCATTTTTTTAGATTGATTGAAGAATTCACTTTTAAGGAGTTACGGTCGTGTGGTTGTGAACGTCGCGAGAATGAGCCCCGATGCCAAACCGCCGATCGCTCTTGCTCCCCGCTGCGGGCTCCGAGTCGGGATGTCTGCACGGAGGGACAACGCTCGCTCTCTGCAGGGTCCTCTCCCTCTCTATCTCTCCGCTCGCCCCTCGGGATGGCCCCGTTATCTCTTCGCCTCTCTGCCCGTTTATTTTCCCAGCCCCGGCTGTGTTTATCTTCGAGCTGGGGCTGACACACACGGCGAGACCCGCTGCCTCGCCGTGTTTTCGTTGCGGTGGTCATCTTTTTAAATCCGACCTCCCCTCTACTCCCACAAAGATAACTTACGAACACTTATTTTTTAGTTTCGACGGAAATACACAACGGCACGTGGTGGACGGACAGAGCGAGGCGCGATGTGGCAAAACAAATCTTGCGCAACAGAGAAGGAAGTGGAAGAGGTATTTATATTAAAACAATTGTAAGAGTCAAAGATGGATTATAACCCAGGTTGTGAGAGTTGCATTTGGTGATGATGTTGCTTTGTCAGTGATGCACAAGCGCAATGAACAAAACAAAACTCACCACAATAGCCACGTGGCCCTGAACATTTCCGGTAATTGCCCTTATTCTATTGCGGTTAATCAATTTCACATTTCTTTTAGGTAGTTTTATTGACGAGTGCATTGAGATTTTAGGCTATAAGAGTAGCACCTTTATTTATATATATATATAAATTGGTGTTGGCCTGGGGATGCCCTTTCATTCAGAAGCTGGTTGATCGTGGCTGATCATGATGATATGGGACAGCAAAGTGACTTTCAGACTGTTGGAACAGCAGAGGGCAAAGAATGATAGTTATACGGATAAGAATATAAGTTCGCTACAAAAGTAAACATTTACCACAGTGCGGGGAGAATACGGAGGGACAGGAGGAGGCGAAATCATGGAGGTAAGAAGGAAGCTTTTTTTTAAGTTGCGAAAGATGTTGGAGGCGATGACCAAGTGATTCCGAACGAATTGGTCTGAAGTAGTCCCTTTACGTGTCCAAAATGATAAAATAATAACGTAATAAATGAGAGTTCTTTCTCTGGGTGACAGTCTCCCCACATCGTGACGGCGTGTTTCAAGTCGAGTGAATTTTATTTTTGCTAGATCAAATCTGCCACTCAAAGCGCCGTTATACTTCACCACCTTGGTGAATGCGATGGTGAAGGGCTGGTCTAGGAAAGGTTCAGATATCACTCGCTGTTGATGTAAGCCGTGGCCAGGAATCAAACTGAGGTGGCCAAGTTCAGAGTACAGTCCCAGAACCACTGCGGTACCACCCCCACCTTTAAGCGTTAGTCAGTTAAATTCTTCGCACACTTATGCAGGCTTGAGTTGACTTCACAGCGTTTGTAGTTATTTATTGATTGACATGTGTTTCTCAATCAGGGTCCAGTGATGTGTCTGCCCAATACAAAAAAAAGAACAACAGATGAGACAATTACCACTGCACCTGCGGCTACATAACGTGTAGGACCACAGTCCCGTCCTGGAAATTGGAGCACCTCGCCCTGCGGTGGATACGAATGCAACTGGCCAAATATATTGTGATCCAACCCGTCTACTGCTGACACGATGCTTGAAAAGAAAACAATGAATTTCACCGCAATTGAGGACGACACCACAGAAAGACTTACGGAGACACTAGAATAAGATGTCCTGTTTACCCAACGCGAGACAACAGTCATCAAACTATATCTATTGATTCACCCACACACCAGTCATCCAATATAATGAAAATTATTATTGTTAGTGCGACGATTGTGGGTGTAACAACGCATGAAAAGCACCCGTTAATGATCAATGTTTAAACTCACGATGAATGAATGGAATCGCATTTGCGAGGAACGATGTGTTTGGATTCACCGCAGACGTTGTGAGCGATGGGTTTGCTCGATCCCCGCAGCCGCTGCAGGCTGCTGACATTTCGCGGGAGAAAGAGACTCATATTCTAAGGGGTTTTCGGTAAAGTCACGTAGGTAAAAAAATAAAATTAAAATTAATAAAAGTAAAATAAAAATAAAAATCACGACGTTTCGGAGGCAACACAAGCTTCCGTCTTCAGGTGGAACCGTCACAGCACGATAGCTGTATCACGAGCACACATCACCAGATTACCTGCGTGGGGTGAGGTATGCATGTAGAACTTCTTTCGCACCGTAAGTAGCCAACCGTGCTAATCGGAGGCGCAGGGGAAGGACAACAAACTAAACACAAAAAGCAGTTCGAAATAAATGAGTTTTCAATCCCTATAAGGGATGCGTTTCACCCCTTAAAATGCTTTATTGGTTCATGGATTGTAAACAATTTATGCGAATGGATTACAAAATGCAAATCACATGACAAGGTGATATTTAGGCTCATGGCGAAAATATAAACTGTACAAATGAGATAAACGAGACAAATACTTTATTCTTAAATAGAATTGTGACCCCCAACTTGTGACAAGTAATCAAATCCCTTGGTAGTGTTGTTTTTAAGCCTAACATGTCTGAATGGTATTCTTCACAAAGTGAGCTTTTGGTCAAATTGAACGAAAGTATATATTAGTATATTTTTTCCATTCTCTTTTTATACAGTCATTTCCCACCAGACTGGGAATAACTGAGGATGGGGGTTTCATCGTGGGTTGTGTTACTTGGTGTTGTGCTCAGTGCTGCTTCCTCCAAACTAAGGAGCAAACATTTATTCCCGCAACATTTAACAAATGATTCTCCAAACTGCCATGTGCGCGTGAGGGCAATGTGGAACCTTTAGCACCATCAGTCATTAAGCAAGGAAAAACACCATTTTAACTTGGTATTTTTTTAACACTGCATAGGGATATCATCTGACCGAAAATGAATGTGGAAGTTTCAACATTTTTCCCTGCGTCAATGTGTATACCTATATCAAAGTGTGGCGAAGTTCAAAAACAAACAATGATCAGACAAATGGAACATTTGACAAGTCAATGAAATTAGTTTTCTTCTCTTTTTCTTTCTCAAGTGTTTTCTTTTATAAATGACTGGTGTTTTACGGGGATTTTTCATCTCGTTTTTTTATTTCTCTCCACCCACCAACGACAAAAAAAAACTGGAATCTGTTTCCATTTCGGGTAAAATTTTAGTTCGTTATGTCAAATGAGAGCTGAGGAGTCACAGCGTTCAGGAAAGAGCTGGCCCAGCTCTTGGCCCACGCAAAATCGACAAAGCTCTGGTTATAATTCACGCTTGCCAGAGCGCTTACGAGGCTGTCTCGGCCCTGCTCACATCCGCTGGAATGACCGGCGAGAGTTGGAGGCATTTAAACACGGGCACTGGTGAGGCAGCTCCCGCACGCATTCCCCGCGCACTGCGTGGTTGGCTACGTACGGTGCGACAGAAGTTCAGCTTACATAAAAAAAGACAAAGACAAATATCCTCCGTATAGCCTTAACAGACTGTTTGGGCAAGTGCTGTTAGCAATCACCGATGAAGGCCAGAACGGTACACGATGGAGTGGGCGGCCAGCACCACACCCGGCCGCCTTTGTCTCCCTAGTGGCGATGTTTACACACCACACCAGGTAATATTTTGAGGCCGAGTTGACCTAGGCGAGGCCCAGGACTGGTTTTGATAATCGTCACTGGAGTTTGCCGTGAGCGGGAATCTAACTCGGGACGCCGGTGCGTAGCGCTAACCACTGCACTACCGCTCCCTGTGCACACCATAATATGCTAGCACTGGAGTTCAGGGTTGCCACCGTCACTGGGGCTGTGGAGTGGTTTCAAACGAGGCGTCGTCAGCACGCACCGGGGCAAAATAAATGCACTGCGGTACGGTAACTCGTGGCGTCTATAATGTTCAAATTTTATAGCGTGTAATGTGTTCTAGTGCATTTAATACACATTACGTACTGCTTAACAGGTTCTTGACCAAATTGAAGTGAAAGTACATTCATGATGGGTCTTACACGTGTACAAATACAATGTTGAATATACAATTTAATGATAAATCAACAAGGCATACAGTGCGAAAGGGGCCATGCAACCCAAACTATGGACCATAGAGCAAACTGCTGCAGTCTGCGCTCCTTCAATGGGGGAGGAATAGCAAGACCACACAAACCTCTCCATGATCCCTCTCGTCTGGGCTAGCAGACCTCGACAATGGCATTTAGCTTCCAAACATATTGCCAACACATTACAGTTTACCCTTTAAAGATGGACTTGCCGAAGCTTAGTGCAAAGACAACATGAGCTCACTATACTTGAGACTGGAGAACGCTGTTTACCTTCGATCAATAACTCTAATTGTGACCGATCATGTCAGATATCGGAAGCTAAGCCGAGTTGTACTTGCGTGGGTAATTACCAGCGCTTGCCAGGTGTTATAGGCATGGGGCTGCGAGGTGGCCAGGAGATGGCAGCTAATGAGTGTCACCCTGTTCTGTGCACACGATGGGGGTTCGACAGGCACCCTGGTTTTCTCCCACGTGAAGTCAAACATCCTTTAAATGGGATTGAAAAAAAACATCCCATTGTAGTATGACCCTCCTGAATATATTATCTTGAGATTCGGTGAGATATTTCCTGGTTAGACAATTGGCATCATCATTACAATGGTTAATATAATGACATTATCATAATCATGGGTGGCCATCTGAATTCAAACTCAAGATCTCAGCTGCGCCATCCTAGTTGCTTCTTAACATGGCAATTATCCCCAAGAGCCGCCGGGCCAGATCTAAACAAGCGTGTCCATAACACAAGCTCGTAATCGCGGGGTGTGAAAAACAGAGCGATCCCGTGTGAAAACGCACGAGGCGTCGCTTTTCATACGTCGGCTGCGGGCAAATAGCTCGGCCTGTGGGGTGAGAAGGGTGGGGGGGATATTCCAGCGCGTACGCGCCATGAGAGCGATGGAACAACGGCAAGCGGTTGAGCCCGAGGCCAGCGATCGGGGGGGGGTGGGGTGATCTGTGCAGCTGCTGCGGTAAAGACGGAAGGCTGTGAGAAAATGTGACGGCAGAGAGACAAACAGGACGTCAGCGTTAACGATACGGCCGCGCACGAGTGAGCGGATGAAATGTTTCGTGGCGTAGTTTTCTTTTCGTCTCCCCCAATTTTTCCAACCACTAAAGTGGTTTGCGAAAAAACCCCTGCTTTTTGGAATAATGCACGGGTTTGCCAAGCAGTATATATCATTTATGTAAAGGTCATGTCCACTGTTTTTTTCCAGAAAGGTCTCGTTGAGACGCAAGATGTGGCCCATTAAAAAAATAATATACTTGCACGTGGGAGGAAACTGGTAATCACGGAGAAAACACAATCATCCACGTGAAGAACACTCAGAGCTCAGATAGGGCAACAAAATATTTGCTGTCCTGTCCGTTTGTTTACATTGCATTGTCAGTTGGACGACGCTAAATCCATCACAGTTTCATATGGCTAATCATTTTTGCTAATTAAAAAAAATACTAATTTGTTTGAGTTTAAGCTTGAGCAGGAAATTTGCCTTTCTCCTCTTCAAAACGGAAATTCCTCTTTTTCGTGCTCCATTCTCTTTCTTTATTCTTTGTGAAGGAGGAAATTTGAGAATCCTGGGGAGTAGAGGACCTGCGTCCCATGTGATTCAATCTCAGAGGGGGGTCCTGAAGTTGATGTCTACCCTATCTCTCACCGAGGGAATACAAATTGAAAGACAACTTGAAAAATGTTCAGCCATATTAGCCACGGTGCGCAACGACATTTTGTTTGCTTAAACAAATGCTGCTGGATCATCTTGGCCTGCAACGCCAATAAGCCAATGGATTAAAACACTTTTGTGTGTGTATGTGCAGACACACAACATAATACTGCTCGTGTATTTTTTTGCACAAGTACGGGTGTTATAATCCACCGCCCCCCCCCCCCTCGAGAATCAATACACTGTCACGATTCAGGGTCACGATCATCACTTCATCAATCGGTGACCTCGCAGAAACGATTCTTCCCATGATGTGATGTGCCAGCAACATTTTCAAATGTTACTTATGATACAAATTCGTTTATTTAGGAATACTTTTTCGATTACTGAAGGGGTTTTCAGTTAAATTTCGATCTAAAGCTTTCGTGACTGCAGGGATTCATCTTCTTGGTTCTTTCGGTGAGAATTGTATTATTTTACTATGTTTTATTTTTATTATTTTATTATCTCCCTTCTACGTGACTTTACCGAAAGAACCAAGAAGATGGTTTTGCAGTTACTCAATAAATGATAATAGATTAACTCTTCGTCCGTTAATGTGAATATATATATTTTTTATCAGGTACGATGGTGTTAAAACTGCAGTCTGTAACTATTATTATTTGCTCCTTCTCTATGGCCTTTATATTTATATGCTGTGAAGAAGGGTAATTGCCCGAAACGTCGCATATTATATATTTGGTTTTCCTTTTAAGGTCACGCAACGTTTATGACGAGTGTGTTGAGGTCTTTCATTATTTTTGTGTAGCCATCACGAATATTGTGATCGTGACCAGCGGCTGGTTGGGTCACGTGAACCCATTTTAGATAACAGTTACCAATCAAAAAACATCGATCCTCAACTCACGCGATGCAATGCAGGTATTATGAGCGTGACAAACTATTATACGGTGAATCGACTCATCATTATGGCGATATCTCATTTAATTTTCCTTCCTTCATGTACATGCTACTTGAGTTTCTTTGACCATGAAAATTCGAACGAGTCAATATAGTTAGTTCTGGCTGAGCTGACGCTGTGGCGTAGCGGTTTACAGACTGTTCTCTGATCCCAGCCATATTGGTTGGATTCCTGCCTATGGCTAACATCAGTGGTGAGTGAAATCTGAACCAGTTTTGGGCCTCCATTAACCAACACGCCACGACCAGCGTGGCCAAGTATGATAAAAACAAAGCCCGTGACCGACATGCGTTGGGGATGCCTACATGCAGCAGTGGATTGCCTTACATATTCGCTCCGGCTGATACGAACTTGCAGGGAAAAGGGTGAAATTTCTCTTCTATGATAAAGTGCCAATGCCCAAACGCCACCTTATAGACGCGTGTCCTCTTTATGGCAGTGTAATTGACGAATGTGTTGAGTTTATTTTTGTTCATTGTGCTTTTACACCACTGCCATAACAGCAGTATCAACATTATTATTATTTTTGTTGTTAATTCAGGTAACGGTTAAGAAAACAGAAACGGACGGCGGTGCTCTTAGGGAGTTAACGGGCGGGAGGTGGAGGGACGTGGAGGGACGTGGAGGGACGTGGAGGGACGTGGAAGGAGGTGGAGGGACGTGGAGGGAGGTGGAGGGAGGTGGAGGGAGGTGGAGGTGGAGGGAGGTGGAGGGAGGTGGAGGGACGTGGAGGGACGTGGAAGGAGGTGGAGGGAGGTGGAGGGAGGTGGAGGGACGTGGAGGGACGTTGAAGGAGGTGGAGGGACGTGGAGGGAGGTGGAGGGACGTGGAGGGACGAGCTACTC
>CM025635.2:11038101-11049604 GCA_014621495.2 Entosphenus tridentatus | reverse complement strand
GGAGGGAGGTGGAGGGACGTGGAGGGAGGTGGAGGGAGGTGGAGGGAGGTGGAGGGACGTGGAGGGAGGTGGAGGGACGTGGAGGGAGGTGGAGGGACGTGGAGGGAGGTGGAGGGACGTGGAGGGACATGGAGGGAGGAGGGACGTGGAGGGAGGTGGAGGGACGTGGAGGGACGAGCTACTCGCGTCGCTGGGTGTGGCGAGAGGGAGGCGCAGGGGGGGGGGGGGGAAGGAGAGGGGGGACAGGGGGGGAAGACGCAGCAGCAAGCTGCCGCCAGGGCATCAGAGATCCCTTCCTCTCGTTGCTAAGAGAGACGACTCGGAGACATAACACGGGGGCTAGGGGGGGAGAGAAATATTCTTCCCGTCTGCAATCCGATCGTGTGTGTTTTACCCGAGTCCGGCAGTACGTGGGAACCGTTATCCCATTACGGTGACCTTATACGATAGCAATTAAAAATAAGGAAAGCTTTTACAGAAATTGAATAATATAATGTGTCCGGCAGATGATGAGATGCCTTGGCGAGGGCTGTTGGGTGTTCCAGACGTTGATACAAAGAGCAGACCTCCAGGATGGCTGCGTGGGTTCGAGCAGACATTCCAAAATAGGTGTTGTGGCCAAAGCTTAGGCTCACATTTCAGAATGGGTTAATGAATGTCTCACCCAGGCAAATTAACCGCACTTGGTTCGAAAAAAATGTTCCCCATCTTTACTCTGGGAGCCAGACAACAATTGCACGAGTTAAAGAGCGTACATATAAGCAGATCTCAGTTCTGGGTCTCCACACAAGAATAACATCCATTTTCGGTTCATCTGCGCTTCACTAGATTCTCCGACCAATATTATCCAGCAGTATTCATTTAAAACAAGCAAACACTGCACCGGTAAAACGTCATTATTTGTATGTGGCAATAAAGAACGGAGTTATTCTTTCTAGATTTGAAGCTTTCGTGACTGCAAGGATTCATATTCTTAGGTTTTTTCTGGTAAAGTCACGTAGGTAAAAAAAATAACTTAATAAAAGTAAAATAAAAAATGAGATAAAAATCACGACGTTTCGGAGGCAACACAAGCTTCCGTCTTCAGTTTTTCTTACGTATGCTTTTGACCACAGCAACGCGTACCTGAGTTTGTACACACAGGTGAGTTAAATAAGCCCACTTATATGCAGCCTAAATTCCAAATTAAATTTAACACGTGGAATTTGGTTCCATCTTACCAATCTATATTTAAAAATGTAAGATGAAATAAACATTTTACTTCGTTCCACAGATTGTTCTTTGCAATAATACTTCCGATTGGCGAAGTGTTCTTACCCAAAAATGAACCAGGAAGCGCAATGACCTGACATTGAATAAAACATAATACATTTAGTTGTTTTCCATAAACACGGTCGGCTAATGCACACGTAAAATAACAGAAACAACGAACAACGTCGTGAATTCAACAATTTATCTAAGCTCATGCTAAATCAAAATTTTTTGTTTAAAGGCCAGATTGGTGGTACACATCTTATTGATGGCAAGTTCGTGTAATCTATTCTCGTATGAATGGATTTTCTTCTGGACCTCTTGTTTCTTCCTGGTCACAAAATATACTCAATAATCCTAAAGCAGGAGCCGTGACCATAAGCTTATTGCACAGTGTATACAGTGCTGCTGTGCATATGCGTTAACATTGCTACACTTTTGCTTAAGTCTTATTTTTTTTCGGAAAAGACTTTGGCATTAGTTTGGGTGGCCATCGTTTATTATTTGGGGTCTTCTGGGACCATATTTCCTGCGATGTTTCCATCGATCTGTCTGAGTATGAGATGACTTTAGACTGAGTTATTGGATCTTTGTTTATATATCGCAGGATTACAGCGTGGTATCAATGTCACTAATATCAATCTTAGAGAAAGACGCAATGTTCAAGATGGCCACCAAATTACAACACGTCAAGGTTCTTACATAAGAGCAAAAAACTACCATCTGTGAAACACTCATTGTGCCTTTCTTTAACATATCAAAACAAAAATGTGTAAATACGTTAAGAATTAGTGGGTTGGACATGGGCAGCGAGTCTTCCGCCAGCAGTGGAATGAGGCAGAAATTGCAGGGCTGCACCTTTTACCTTTAGCAACCGGTGCAGCACGTAAACACAGGCGGGCAATGCACGTGCACCTTCAAGTCGAATCTATCAACAGATCGCGAGCGGAATCCGTGCGCGTTGTACAACCGCCGCTAAAATTTAAGGCGAACAGATGTGGGCTTTTGTGCATATTTCTAATGAGTCGGCACAAAGTGTTTAAACAACACGAAAATATATTGGTGTTTTGACAGTGCGCCATGCAAACGGCCTTTGTAAACTGTCAGTGAGTTTACACGTACTTGGCTGTAAGCAAGTGCCAGTGTTCCCAGATGCTCTAAGCAGATGCATTCGCTGACGCTGTGCAGCTTCGCAACAAAAAAGAGGTCAGATGTGGTCTCGTGGAATATCCACACATTTATTGCGGATTTTACTACTACTACTACTATTATTATTTTGCTGCCTAAGCTGTTTTTTGTTATGAAGGCTGCACGGAGCAGAGCACCATGTTTACTCAAAGAAAAATCGGAAGTGAAAAAAGATGTAACACTTTCTTTACAATGTAACGGTAAAAGGTACAGCCCTCACATTTCTATGACGGGCCTCCATTAGAGACAGCCATAGAGAAGCCCCTCCTCGAATGGATTTGGCCTACTTGTCCACACTGGCCAGACGTCTTCGAAGAGTTGGGAGTACCCACACTTGACCCCACCACACGTGACCTGCCGATCGATCAGCTGTGGTGAACCCATTTGTAGTGCTGGCTGGACAGAGGAAGCGGGGGGGAGGGATTTTATTAATTTGCCATTTTATCAATTTCCACGTCAGGAGATAGAATAAGATTTTATTCTATAAATACAGGTGATGCATTCTGCATATACAACCATGCGCTAATGGTCTACAGTCGTCCCAGTCACACAGTTGCAGGGTAATTAGAGGTGTGTTACATGCCAGTCTCCCACCTGCAGTGGGTTTAATTCATTTACCTGGTTAATAACCAGCTGAGTTTAAGCCGTCATTCGCCTCAACTCTTCCCTGACGCGTCCTCCTAAGTGGCGCGGCTCGGTCAAGCGGTTTTTCTGAGCTCCAGAAAATCTCTCTGCTCGGCGATGTGTTTACATTATCCACATCTGCCAACCCTGGTTTTTTTTTTGGAAACGCGGGGCTTATGGCTAGTGTAAGCAGTACATCCGTGACATGTTTCAGTAAACACAGAGGAACTCCGCTAACTAAATATTTTCCCATTTTCCTCGTGGGGATTTTTTTGCGTGCCTCATTTCTTCCACGCTTCAGAATTCACTTTGCCTTTGTTCATAAACGAAGCTCCAGGGTGAATTTCTTGGAGGAAATTATTTTAACAGACGTTCGACGGCAAATTATGCGGTTTGCTCGGTCAAAGGATAGGAGAGACACCCTCCCGTGGATGTATAGGAAGAGGTACAGCAAGTAGGCTGTTGAAAATCTGTGTGGCGTTTGAATGGTTTAAAATTATATCTGTGTGAAGTTTTTTTTCTTCCACGAATGCTAATTTATTTTACATGTAAACCTTCAATAATTGATCAAACATTCTGGAAAATTCTGTAGATTCAATCAGACTACTCAGTACAAAGTAAAGCAATAAAAAAGCAATACAAATTTAATAAATTATATTCAAACTTTTCGACCATAAATTATGTTTAATAATTACATTATGACATATTTTTAATACAGACAATATGGTTTTATTTATCTTTAAAAATGTTTCGTCTCTTTCCGTTAGTTCGTTGACACAAAGTCTATAAAAGCCTTAAACATCAGACTTGATAGTCACCCCTTGGCCAGTCCACTGCTGGATGAATACCTATCCACACCGTGTTAGTTATGGGGCTGTTGACCTTCTTTCGCCGTTAGGGTCAGTGTGGGCATGTGAAGGGCTATCCCAGACATCACGCGGCCCAATATTTTATCAGGAATGAAACTCAAGTCGCCAGTGTCAAATTGCACCGTGCTAACCGCCACGTCACCAAATTGACGAAACTATTATTCACATTGTTAGGAAACTATTATTTTAGTCATTATTAGTTTGCATTAACACAGTAAGATAAGGTAAATCGGCAGTGTAATGGTTAACCCGGTGACATAGGTTTGATTCCTGGCCATGCCAAATGATATCTCAACCAATGCTAGCTACCCCCCATTCGCCAACCTGCACTGATCAAACTACTAAACTATTCTTATTTTCCCAGCTACATAGCTCTTTTTCAGAAGGAACCTGGCAGCAAATGATAGCGCAACGAAGTGGCTTATCATGTGGAAGTTTATAGCAGCCAAAGAATCAAAACACGTGATGTTGATTCTAAAATGTGGAGGGAAAATCCGGGCGGTAGAATGACACAGTGTTGAAAGTTATTATTAACAATATATATAATCATAACAAAAACTCCACCAACTGCTGTAAGTTGACAGAAATTGCAGGTTAGACTCTAGACGAAAATGAAAAGCGACGAGTTGATATAATCTAAGCTTTAATTAAAAGTTTCATCAAAGAGACTAAAATAAATCTCGTGAAGGTCACCGTGAACTCCGGCTATGCAAGTTCAATATTGAAAGTGCAGCGTTAAATTACTAGACAAACAATGATTTTACTGGCGATCACCCATTAACCCACCTCCCAGGAATCACAACACAGGAGCATAAATCAAAGATGAATATCGTAAAAGGTCGATGTATTAAAGAGAAACATTGCAGAAAAACAACAAAATTACACGATTTCCAACGAAAGGTGTTTTTGATACAAATTAGATGTCACGCTTGGTTGGGCACAGACAGAGAACCTACGCATTGTAGATTATTAATCAATGCTCCCGTGACAATACTTTTTTCCACCCCTGTAACTCCTTTAAAGAGCTCCATAGAACTTAATTCAAAAGCACCCTTTGCTTGTGGAACGAAAATCAGAGGCAAGATAAAAAAAATACAAATATATGATGGAAATATCAGGGGAAACTGTGGCGTAATTGTTTATGAACCTGGCTACGATTCCCAGCCACGGGTTGCATTCGAGGCGAGTGATATCTGAATCGGTGCCGGTTACCCCATTCTTCACCAACTCGCATTGACCAGTCGTGGTTAATGGTCAAACAATCCTGGAGAATGACAAATTGTGGGTAGGCCATCATCCAGCAGTGGATGCACACTGCGCTGTTGTCATTACATACGTTCCTATGACAGAGGTGCAACGTCCTTGACGAATGTTTACAGTGACGGCTTAAGGATCTTCCACACGTCGAACTTTGATGATGAACGCAGCGGGCATCTTAGAGTTCAGCAAGTCCAGTGTACCCTTCACGACGCTCTCTTCTCCGCCAATTTCACTATAAGTGTGCTTTCGACGTTGTGTCAGCTGACAAACGAATGCTCCATTCGGAGCTCTCATAGAAGCAGCGCATGACCCCGAGTTTGAAAACGGCTTCCGGAAGGTATGTGTGTGTGTATGTTGAACTTCTTTCGCACCGTATGTAGCCGCCAACCGTGCTAATCGGAGGTGCGGGGCGATATCACGAAGCTACTGCCGCATTTGCTTCTTGTTTAAACGATGGACACTGCTCCCCACGTGACGTGCTGTAGATGTGCTCAATCAAACGGCAATAACAGCGGTATTTTTGTTTTGGTCCTCGGATGGGCAAATGCAGTAAAATACACAGTCGCATATCCAACCGTGAAAGTGTCCTATCTGACCAAGTTAACCGCCCACACATAGCGCAATGCTTGTGCGTGGTGCAACTTGGATTTATTAGCGATACTTGCATATGCGCCACTGCTACAGCCCCGAGCCAGCCGGAGATGTGACGGCCTGCGTGTTGAATGAAGTGAAAAAAAAATCATTCAATTTCATCGGGGGAGAGGCGGCGGTGGTGGGTGGGCCGGCGATCGAGGAGACCGTCAACACGCCACGCAAGAGAATCCTGTTTCATCACCTCTATCCGTTTGGCTTCAACCGTGGATCTTGTCAATGCTGGCTCCTCCGTGCTCCAGCATGCCGCCCCAGAGTGTCCCCTGAGCCACTCGGCCACCGAGACGACGGACCCAGAGTTCTGGTGCCACGACTTCAAACTGTTTGCTCGCCTGTGGACACACGCGGCGTTTCATCAGAGAGTTTGTCGCACCTCCGACGAGCACTGGTGGCTACGGACGGTGCGGAATAAGTTCAACGTATAGAGGCCAGGTAGATATTAGTCATTAGTTATTTTTGTTTTACTTTTATTAATTTTATTTTTTTATCTACGTGACTTTACCCCAAAAAACTAACAATATTAGTCAGGATGCTCACAGTTTTTTTTTGTTTTATCTGGCCTCAGTATACAATTTGGTAAATTTATAGATACATCATTCAAATCAAAGGGAAATATAGAGAGAGGAGCATTTTGATTTAAATACCCTCTATGTGTCTCCTTCCAATTGCAATGTACATGTTACATTAATACCCATCTTTAACCTCTGTTCCTTCATACGATAGGGAGTCATCTCTTTCACAATCGTCAATCACCTGTTGAGAAGACACTAACAGAGGGTTATTAGAAATTAGTGGGGTATATTAAATTGAATCACTATAGATTTGGACAACGCTTGCCTCGTACAGAACTACTTAAAATGATCTGCATCCCTCTGGAATCACGACCGCTAGGCCGAGAGAATGAGGTTTTAGTCGCCTGTAGTCGTCACGGCTGTGTGCTATCTCCTGTGTGCGACTGTTGTCACCCAAAAAAGACCGTGCAACGTGTGACGACGCAATGCCCGATACACAAATACGAAGGAGACATCACAGCGATGATAACTCCGCTGCTCCTGACTCGGTTATCTTGCTTGACCGCCTGATTGTGAAATTGTAGCTGTTGCTTTGCATCTAACATCAGCCATACGAAAGAAAAAACTGAAGATGATGATGATTGATGATTATTTATGATGATAATGATGATCCCGGTTGTATAAATGTGTTTTTTGTTTGATTCACAGTCGGCTATGAAACACGTTCAAGTGATGTGGATCTCAATATTTATTGCATAATGACACGAGTCTGATCGGAGAGAGAGAGAGGGAGGAAGCTCCATCGTGTAACTTCCATTGTGCGGTGGTCACCCACCGTGCCACCGAGCTCAGCGTCCGTCTATTTGCGAGTTCACTCCTCGCTGGATGGGCAGCAAGCCATGACCTGCCAAGTGAGAGCCACGCGGCGACCTTGGGGACCGAGCCGCTGCACGCTCGAGGATGCTGACCTTGCTTCTAATGACCCGGCGGAAGCTCTCCTCGAAGCCGGCATTTGGAAGCTAATGAACAATAATTACGCGTTAACAAAAAAATTACGCGACGGTTCGCTGAACCGAACAAAAACAACCAGGGCATGTGCGTAAGCGCACCGATGCACGTGAACACACACGTAGAAATCTGTTAACAAGCCACCAACTGACTAACCGAAACCCCGACTAAATTCCCAGGACAAAGAAACGCAACACCAGTCAGGGTTGCGTTTGTTTTTTGCACAACGCGTCCATTCCAAACCTGCCCCCCCCCCCTCCCCCCAAGCACTGAAACCAACTCCGCTCACCACGGCTCCCTCCAACCCCCCCGCCCCACCATCGAAACTTTTCTCGCGCTCTCCCATCGCAGCCTGACACCAATTAACCCCGCAATCCGAGGGCCTCCATTTACGACTCGATCCTCCTCTGTGCGAGATCGCCGCAGCCAAATGCAGCCGCTGCGGGTCCCTCTAGCTCTACCCTCTCAGCAGCAAATCCTCTTGTTATGGGAAGGAGACATCGGGGAGGATGCCACGGGTAATCAGGGGCCCGCCTTCGGTGCCCCCTAATTAACAGCGCCTGCACAAAAAAAGCCCGTGGATTTGGCAGCTCGTCAGAAATATCCATTACGTGGGAACCAAAACACAGCTGGCCACCGCAATGATTGGGTGGCATTAAGGGCAAGAGAGAAATAATTAGGCTCTTTTAACTGCGAAAAAAAAATATCTCAGCATTGAACCGCTTGTATTTTTGTAACAGTTGTAGAGTCATGCACCGTGTCCAGATTCTTGTGATCATTGACAAATGTAGGCCATTGTGTACCGGTGTCAGGACTCACATTTCAAAGTCACACACAAATAATAAATTACACGTGTATTTAAGTTGCAGAAAAAAATAACAGAAAATACATGAAGCTTCTCTACACTGAGCTTAAATGGTTCACCCTGTAATGATCAAGTATTACAGTACAGCATATATAATACATAAACATGTTACTCGTGGTTGTTTTTGAAGCCCATCATAAGTATGCATTTGTTGCCCTCAATGCTATTGAATCAGCACAATAGTGAGTACCGCATTGTAAGGATCATCGTAGTCAGCCATGATCTCTCCACTGCTTGAGGAAGGCCTCCGCAAGCCATCGCCATCCTTCATCGTCACTTGAAGTGACAACCCACCGAGCTCCCGCACACGAGCTGATGGCATCGCTCCATCTCGGCGGTAGACGTCCTCTCTCAGGCGTGCTCTCGACTTTCGGCTCTCATGTTCGCAATCATCATCAGCCATGATCAATCCACTGCTGGATGAAGTCTCCCCAAGTTGGCCCTGCGGCGTGGAAATCATCGTCAGCATAGGTGGCGTCATTTATTTGTTGCTTTGGGGCGTCGCGGTGGCGAAATGTTAACTCCCTTGCCTAGTATACAGGAGGTCGTGGGTTCGATGCCTAGACATTTAGAGTTTGCATGTATCTCTCCCCGTGGTTGCGTGGATTTTTATCCGGCTCCTGCGGTTTATTTTCCCCTCCACATTTATAATCAACATCCCGCGTTTAGATTCTTTGGCTGCTGTAAATTTCCACCAGCTAAGCCAATTCGTTGAGTCGTCACTTTTGATGACATGGTCGCTTCTGGAAAAAAAAAGAACTGTATAACTCAGTGGGCCTTATCTGGTAAAATATAAAATAGTTGTTTTTAAATACAGCACACCGCTACGGCCAAAACCACGACACTCTTGGGCTGCACAATTCTGTTGCTGCCGAAACCGCACGCCCCCAATTCGCTGCACATTTGGGATGCGCTGGGATGTCAAAACACCCGTCAACAAGTGCACGATGTTTGTTGACGTCGTGGGCGAGTGAGGTTGACAAATGACTTGGTAAATAAAGGCGCAGATTAGCTGCCGTCCTCATTACGTAGATAAAGGCGGGGGTGGGGGTGGGGGGAGGGCCAATACAGATTTTTTTGCTGCCAAACAATGAGGAATGTGTGGGGGCTACAATGCAGTGATTAAAAGCATACACTTACGCCCTCGTTGATAGGGTAGCATGACATTACGTAAATATATATATAAAGCCATCGAACTGCAGCTCTCTCGGTTTTTATATTGCACAAGGGGACTTGTGTACATTCTTAGCGAATGGTGTTGGCTTATAACTTGAGTTTAAGAGCCATGATGCCCGATGGAACCACATTTTAAATATGAGGGATCGATCTAAAAATAATTCCTCCGTTAATCGCGAACTTGGTATCCGCGAATTGCATCTGGATCTCCACACGACTGCATCGATAGAGGAAGAAAGCGATGAGATAATGTGATGCGAATACAGCTATGAGATAAAGTGATAAGAGAGAAAGCTTACTCAAGTATTTACTTAAGGTAATTAATAAAAAATATAGATTTACGTTGGCCAATATACTTTTCCACGAAATGTCCTCCACGAGCATTCGCACCTCCGACTATCACGGTTGGCTACGTACGGTGTGAACGAAATTTAACATACATACTTGGAACGTATTCCTCGCTAATAGCGAGGGAACACTATTGCGCAATTATGTGTTCTAGCCGTACCACGGCGTTGTTCGTCACAATGTCCAACTGTTTGGTCCGCGTTCTGTGAACTTCCTCAGCAGCTGAGTAGAGCAGCTCTGGACTGCACCTCCCATTATCACGGCTGGCCACGTACGGTGCGAAATAAGTTCACCATACATACATACTCGTCATCTGTGAAATATACTGGACATTTTTATTCTTGGTTCTTTCGGTAAAGTCACGTAGAAGGGAAGTAATAAAATAATAAAAATAAAACATAATAAAATAATTCTCACGACGTTTCGGCCACAACGCAAGCAGCCGTCCTCAGGTGAAACCAGGTCTGTCGAGGCGACAGCGTCTGGACATTTGTGAAAAAGAGCTTTATATCTCCGGTATAAATAAAGATTTCTGATTCTGAACTGCTCCAGTCATCGTATCCTCAATGAGCTGCCAGCACGTGGAGCGAAGTGTCACGCCGAATAACGCGCGTCGTGCAGAACACGTCGGAGGGATCGCGTCTGCGTCGCCAAGGAAGTGTTTGCACAGTGCTGCTGCCACTCGCCGCAGTGTTCACCCTGCTCTACCCTTCATCTGTGTTCAAATATTAGACCAATTATTCGGTGATGCTGCATGGGCCAGTGGTTCACTGCACAATTAACAACAAATACACTCAACACATTCGTCAATAATAATAATAATATGCCCTTCACAGAAATATACCGTCGATAATATGTGAAGTTTCTGGAAATGGCTCTCCTTCGCAGCACATTATAAAGTAAAATAAAAAATGTCAGTGACACTTTGTCTATGTAGTATTATACCAAATGCTGTAGCTGTTGAATGTGCAGCCGGTGTGACGATACTGGGACGCACGGACCAGAAGGGCCCAGGCAAAGAAGGGACATTGGACAGAGGGGGACCCCAGTGGATATCTGAGCAGCTCCGGACCTAAAGAGTGACCATCGTAGAAGTACAAAAGGTTGCACATAGAATAAGACCTGATGCAGGCAATGATGAGGAGGAAACTGGAAGGAACCGGAACGAGAGGAAGACCTTAACGAGAATGGCTTCACGGCGACATCAGAGATTGGTACCAGAAAGTCGTGGCCCTACGTGAGCACATTGCCACAAGCGAGAGATGAAAGTTAAACAAATGACGAAATGCATCGTGGACCTACTGCGGGCAACCTGCCCATTGATCGCGTTGACGATGATGACGATGACCACGGCCCAATGCCAACGGCGTTACGCCGCTAGCTGAGCAGAGCAGGAGATGGATGCAAAGAACTCGCGGCTTGGACGAGAAGGGACACGGATCTCACGTTTCTTGCTGGAATGCCTCGCATGCGTTTCCGTCGCACGGACTTCGGTAAATCGCACGTCACGGCGGCACGCAAAAAGCGCTTTGTTTGAGTGTTAATAAACCGCGGGCAACCAGCCATGATCAAACCGCGTCGTGCACTCCTGTTTGGCCCTCCTAACAAATGGTCGCGCGTGTTTGGTAATGGGAAAAGAAAAGTTCACAGTGGATTGATGATCTTTGTTCTTTTTGTAATCGATTTTTCACTGCGATGTTAATGATATTGATATTCATTCAAATAATGTATTATTGCCTATGCATATTTTT
>CM025635.2:11006037-11023101 GCA_014621495.2 Entosphenus tridentatus | reverse complement strand
CAAAAATCGTCCAAAATAGCGTGACGTCATTTATGGACGGTCCCTAACAGGGGAATGGCTCAGGCATCACTCGCCACTGGTGTATGTTGTTGCTCGTGGTCGAAAATCGATCTCGGGTAGCCTGGTTCTCAATGCTCCCTCTGCTGGTTCTAAATGAGCCCTGTGCTGGTTGAATAGTCGTCATGTCGCCTGCTCCTAAAGCAGTGGCACTTCTTCTTAACCCGGGGGGGGGTGCACGCTGGACCCGCTCGGAGTGCGAGACGTGGCCAGTTTTTTTTAGAAACGAAACGCAAAGCACGGGCACGTATGTACAACTGCATCTTCTTGGTTCTTTCGGTAAAGTCACGTAGAATGGAAATAATAAAATAATAAAAATAAAACAAAATAATTATCACGACGTTTCGGCCACAACGCAAGCAGCCGTCCTCAGGTGAAGAACAGGTCTGTCGATAAGACAGAGTCTGAATGACACGTCCTGGGCTTGGAGCGTCTATTTAAGCTGTGAGGGAGGAGGAAGAGCGCCTTGACAACTGCATTGTTTCATTAAACATCCGCATTTATGAACATTACACCTTTTTTTTACGATTCAGAACCAAAGGGCTGCAGTAAAGGTGAAGAACCAATGTTCTAAATCACACCAAACCGCGACGTTCACCACCCCTCGACTGGCACACGGTGCGTGAACTGTCGAGGGGTTCCAAGTGATACCCGCAGCCGCTAGAGGGCGCTAAATGTAACAACGTGATAGGTGGCGGTTTCAGTTTCATTTCAGTTTCATTTATTAGGTACGAGCTGTCCTACCTGGCTTCGCCCGGGACTTGGATTCACCACACCCGGCCGCCTTTGTCTCCCCAGTGGCGATGTTCACACACCCCACCAGTTACTCGTTTGAGGCTGAGTCGACCTAGGGGAGGCCCAGGAGCGGTTGAAATAATCGTTACCGGTGGTGGCCGTGAGCGGGAATCGAACTCGGGTCGCCGGGTTCGTAGCGCAGCGCGCTACCCACTACACTACAATGCGTTACGCTTCCACGTGCGCGGATCACGTGACAGATGTGACGTCACAGCTCACTTGCCGTGCAAAAAATAACTGCATTATTGAGCTCCCCCCCCCCTCCAAAAAAGTGTATTTTAATAATGTTTGCATGGTGTACAGTCTGTAAAGTACCCACATGGCAAATTTCCAGTTTGTTGTATGTCGGGAAGTACGCTAAACATTTTGAACAGACACACATAATCACAACTTTGCCTTTTATATAGATGGAGATAACCCTGTGAGCCATGCGGCTCTTGACTCGGGTGCAACCGCAACAAAACAAAACTGTTGTACAGCAGCGTAAGACCTCAACATTGTTCGTCTCAGCAGCACCTAAACAAACCCAGCGAGACACGCGCATTGCGGAGAATCACCGAGAAGCAGCATTGCTCATTAAGGACAGTGTTAGCCACGAGAGACAGGGACAGTCGTTATGTTTCAGTCATAAAACTGTAAAGAGAAACAACTTTGTGTTTTTTTCGATTTAAAGCTTTCGTGACTGCAGGGATTCATCTTCTTGGTTCTTTCGGTAAAGTCACGTAGAAGGGAAGTAATAAAAGAATAAAAATAAAACATAATAATATAATATAATAATATAATAAAGTAAAATAATATAATAATTTATTATGTTTTATTTTTATTATTTTATTACTTCCCTTCTACGTGGCTTTACCGAAAGAACCAAGAAGATTTGTGTTTTTTGTTAAATATTTCACAATTCCAGGAGAATTCAAATCACGGGAATATCTTCAACCATCCATGAACCAAGAGCTACGAAAATGGGGACTTCTCGCTCACTCGACACTCACGGCTACAGCGAAAGAAAGTTGGAATCTCGTGCGGTATCCGACGGTCAACATCGCCGCGCGGGTCGTGGGGGTCAATTGGGCCATGCGGCACCATCTCATTACTGGCGAAGCCAGGCAGGGGCCCATGGCAAACCAGGACACGTGCAATTTGACGAGAGAAATGAACAAAAGTCAGCATCTGCGTGCGGTTCCAGTGGTTGAAGAAGGCTCGTTGTGGATGCTGTTAACGATTATATTCTCCTTACGCTCTTCAAAGTCTTCAGGTGCTTTCATCATTCAGACGCTACATGATAATTATTGTGCAGGCTTGGGCAGGGATAATATTGTATTGGCAGCACGGATGGTCGGAGGAAAATTAATTCCAGACGTGCGGTGTTACTGTGCGGCAATATATGCAAACTCGTGGCTGCTTGCGTAACAGACTACAGTACTTTTCCGTGCCACTCGTCACTTATATTATGACATCAAGCAAACGCACTAACACAATGGGAAAAAAGTTGCTACGATTATGATCAAAATGCAATTACTACCACTCATTGTACTGCACTTCTACGTTACCGCGTGAAGACGGGCCTTACCCGCCTTGACCAACCAGCAGCCCATGCAGCAGTTGATTGGGGAGCCTTCCGTTAACGCTCTGCTTGATTGCAGTCTTCTTCGTATGGATGATGTTGACGTCGAGTCACGACGACGATTGCGTCAGGAGCCGTGGAGTGGAGCAGCTGCGTGATGCCTCCTCCTGCTTAATTCGTGAATGGGGCATCAAGGTCACTGCTCTGGGTGACCACACTAGCAGCCACGCATTTACACTAACCTCTGCTGCTGTAACTTCTTCTAATGCGAACTGCTGCAGCTCCTTACTATTAAAATTTCCCTCCCTTTATTACTGCTAATCCTACTTCCTCCCTTTATGACTGCTAATCCTACATAATACACGAGCATAATACGACTTTGAGACCTCCCCACCACCTACACATTCCACAAGTAGTGACTAATCCCATATCTGCTTTTTCCATAAATATGCGAAATTCCTCTGTTGATATGCAAATTCATTTGTCAAGGCGCCCTTCCTCCTCTAACCCAGCTTAAATATACGCTGCCAAGCTTGGTGGTGTTCATTCGGACGCAGTTTTTCCGACAGCCCTGTTCTTCACCTGAGGACGGCTGCTTGCGTTGTGGCCGAAACGTCGTGAGCATTTTATTTTATTATGTTTTATTTTTATTAATTTATTATTTCCCTTCTACGTGACTTTACCGAAAGAACCAAGAAGATGAATCCCTGCAGTCACGAAATCTTTAAATCGAAATTCAGCCACGGAGAGTTTTTTTGTTTAATGTTCCATTTGTCCATCAAGTATTCGCATTTGCTGCCACATTCTTTGTGCCCGTTAGCCGTCGAGGGAGATGGAACCCAAGGGGAATCTTCTGCGTCGGGTCTTAACCGAGGTGTCCGTGATGCCTTTGTGAACTCCACTCGTCAGGGAAACGCAACCTCTGGCGTCTACGGTATATCGAACAACTTCTTCCATTGAGATGAGCTTCACTGCACTTCAGTTTTATTCTCGCGTATTCTTGGCGGTGCTGCAATTTCCAAGGATGCAATCACATGAGCTCGCTCGCTTCGTCACTACACCCATTGCCCGATGATGTGCCGCCCTGAAAAATCACGCAACAAACTGCAACGCAGAAATTCTGTTCAAAGATAAAGATCCATAGGCGGAGTTTGACTTCTTATATTTGGCGGTGTGGCAAAGGGGGGTTCGCTTTGTCCTTCGCATTAGGAATCGCGGGTGCATTTGAATAATCTAAAATAGTTAATCTGAATGGTAAACTACTGAAAATAAATTAATGAAGGTGTTCAGTTTGGGCGGGGGAGGGGGTGCCTCAACGCTCCCCCCCCCATAATCCACCCATGCAAAGATCCCCCGTATAGCCTTAACATACTTTGGGGGCAAGTGCTGTTGGCGAGCACCTACGAAGGCCGGCACGGCACACGAGGGTCTGGGTGGCCAGCACCACGCCCGACCGCCTTTGTCTCCCCAGTGGCGATGTTTTAGACAACGCACCCGGTTATTCATTTGAGGCTGAGTTAACCCAGAGTTCCACGTTTGCGCACACAAAATGAATCGCTCTTATGGTGAAACGAAATCTCGATGGTCAGTTGTGTACGATCGAGGGAGCTCTGAAAGCCCACTCTAGAGAGGGTGTTTGGCCTACTCTTCCACGCGGGCCAGACGTCTTCGGTGAGGTGTGGTAGAGCACCCACACATTTACAAACTTTGCTGGGCGAAGGACGTTCGTGTCGACACACATAAAACTCGCGTTTGCTGCTGCAATTGATCACTTTTTACTATTATTACTACACGCTTTTATTTAACTCACTCTGTCTGTTGTCGTTGTTGTATCCTCAAATCTTGTAACTCAATTTTAACCCACTTCCCAATGTGGTATCGACTGCAAACTGGGTATACTTATGTCATACTAATGACAATACTATACTTTATCATAAACAATAAGAAATATATTTTTAAACATAATTTTTTAGATGTTATGTTTCGGCTTGGGTCTATTTGTCCACGGTTAACTGACATTGGCTGGCTGTAATTGGCCACGGCACCTTACGTTATGGCAAGCTTCGGGGCCCCTTCCTGGAGTCGTGGAGTTCCTCCATCACTCGTACATTTCATAAAAGCGTGTTTGAAAAAACTTTTTAAAAATATTACTTTTAATTTTCCCAGGCGTCTCTAGCGACACCTGTCGACTGCGAGTTGTGTTCGCTGGGGCCACTCGTCACCCCTATGGGCCGACACCAGCAACAGCAAGCAGAATTTCGCAGCGTGTGCTGGTCGCGTGGTTTACAGTGAGCCATGTGTACTCTGTGTGTACACACCAGTGGCAAATCGAAACCACCGTGCTTCCTGATTTCCTCTGCCCTGGTTAAGTAACCGCAACTATCGCTCGCTTTAACACCCGCAGACGGTATTAGTATTTTTATAACAGCCATCATCATTTGCACTTGTGTGCGTGTGTATGTGCGCGTGTGTGTGCGTGTAAACTACACGTGGGGAGCGGTGGTGGAGCGGTTAGCGCTACGCTGCGCTACGAACCCGGTCATCCGGGTTCCATTCCCGCTCACGGCCAACACCCAGTGACGATTATCTAAACCGGTACCTGGGCCTCCCCTAGGTCGACTCGGCCTCAAAATAAGCACCTAGTGCAGTGTGTGTAAACATCGCCACTGGGGGAGAGAAAGGCGGCCGGGCTTGGTGCTGGCCTTCCGGAGGTGCTCGCTAACAGCACTTGCCCCGACGGTCTGTTCATGCTATACTGGTGGGTGGGGGGGTCTTTGTTTCGTGTAAACGATAATTGACGAACGTCAATGCGTGACAGTCGCTCAACTCTGTTTCGTTTTACCGACAGCGCCGAGCTCATCCGCCACGTGCTACACACGAATTGCTCCCCCATGGGACACGGAGCTCGGGACGTGTGGTGTGGACCGCCGGCGACATGAACTTGGGAGACGCAACGAAAGCGAACGTGGGGGGAAATCGCGAGCTCGCCCGACGTCTCTGAAGACAAGAACAAGATCTCGTCGAGAAAGAAGGTAGGGAGGGAGGGTTTTTCGAGCTTTTGTTCGGCTCTCATCGAGTACCCACAGCGAGCCCGAGGTCATTCTGGGTAGCGTGTCACGACCCCGTAGGATTTGTTGAACCCCGTGTTCTTGTACGGGGACATTTTATTTGTTCGGATCCATACGGCGGAAACTATTTTGTTTTGGTCTATTTGTGTTTCTGCCGTGTGATGGGACGTTGTAGGATGAACGTTGAGATTATAAGGGCCACGGGGTGACCACTGAGGTCTTCATTGGTCTGTAATAAGTAGGCACCGATAAGGAGTTGACAGGTATGATGCGGTCAAAATATATGCTGTATATATATTTTTTATACCTACGTGACTTTACCGAAAGAACCAAAAAGTATGGATTCCTGCAGTCACGAAAGCTTCAAATCATTTTGATTCTTGTTATAAGCGATATTTTAAACAAAAAGCCAACAAGTCATTTGAACCACATTTGTATTTAAGTAACAGATGTGTTTTTTTTAAGGATGGATGTTAAACATTGCATGGGCAGACGAGATTCAGCATAATGTACATTTATTACGGACGGGGTGTACACAACAAGAAAGTTAGCATAATTAGAGAGTCAAGTTGCATTTCTTGGACACGTAATGGGAAAACAAAAAGAGACTGAATAACATCACGTTCTCGCTCGTAACAAATCATCGGTACAAGAAGGCGGGGGAACTAATTTGAACTCTTGGATGCAGCTGAGAGCACTGGATGGCGAGTTCTTGTTGTTATAGGCTACTGCGGAACCACACTCCATTGTTGTACTGCACTCCTGTGTTAATCCACCAACCCGCTGTGACCTGCGTGGTGAAGTATGTTCAAACCAAGGCCGTAATTATAATAAATATTCAAATATGCTCAAAATGTCCCCCCCAATTTCTTGCTATAAAATAGATTTCTGTTTATATGATTGTGGTTATGGTTGTACTTTATTAATCCATAATCTCTGCCATTACACACAATGAAAAAAGAAAATGTAAAAAAGAAAAAACAGAGCAATGTAATACAATACACTATTAGACATTACTGTATTGTAAAAAATAAATAAAAAGTCCATCCTATGTGTGAGGCAAGAAATGGCAGGAAATTCGTTTTCAAATGTAGATTTTTTTTTCTGGTGGGGGGCCCCAGACCCCCTGGAAGATTTTGTCTCCCCGAATGTTGACTCCATGGCTACGGCCTTGGTTCAAACCATCCACCCGCACGGCCAGCACACAATCCAAGGCCTTCTTCATCTAGCAGTGGATAGACAAAGATCTGTCCACGTGCATGTTGGTGCGGAAGTGTTCACGCACATACACAATGCTCATGGAAGCACGCAATCTGTGCAGCAATCTTGTATGCTGTGAGTTGTAATCCTACACGAGTATACTGTACGGCGTTGTAAGCAGAAGCGCTCCTCGTCAATACTGCTCCCCCAAAGTAGCAACATTTCCGGTGTCTGATGTGCCGCGTGCAGGAGAGGTCTTGAGGCAGTTGCCAAGCAAACGAGAGAGTTGCTGATCGTTCGTTGACTTTTATTGAACTTCCTTCGCGCCGTACGTAGACAACCGTGCTAATCGGAGGTGGGGGGAGAACGACAACAAGTTAAAGACAAAAAAAAGCATTTATCAGGATATGAGTTTTCAATCTAGATTTTAAAAAAGTGCATACCTCCAGTGGCTGCCTGATATCGACAATGCCCGCTGTGCATGATGGTCGCCCATCAACAACGTTATGCAGGATCAAACCTGCTTAGCTTCTGAGATCTGTGATTTGGTCCTGTTCAGGTCCAGGCTCCAACCACTCATCTTTATAAAAATGAATATTCCCACTGTCTCAGTACAGCGTATCATAATGCTGCGGTTGCATTTAGACACTATACAAAAATGCAAAGTACATTGCATTACTATCACTGTGAGGCCTACGTTGTAATGCCCCGCCCCCTCTCTCTCACCCCCAGCCACCACAGCCACGTGGAGGTGCAGCATGGATCAAGGGCCCAGGAATGAGCAATGGACGCGCTGCAAATTTGGAGTGGAGTTAGCCACCACGGGGGTATCACTCGGAATGCTCGTTTTTGACATCTGCACCGACTTGCTTTTGGCCTGGAATTACCTGCACCGAGGGGAGGAACTGAATTTCGGCCTCACAATCTCCTTGATCATCCTTCCCAGCGTCGTCGTCCAGTTCTACAGCTACGCGTGGTTCGTGAGCGACAAGAAGTACAAGACAACGTGGTGGCGGCAGATGTGTGAGGAGGTGCCTGCCTTCCGTTGCGTCACCGGGAACAAGTGGATTCTCTCCGTTGTGCACGTGTTGCAGATGGGTTTGTTCATGAGGTACGGAGGTTGGTACACACAGGTACACCGGGTGGCCATGATATTCCATGGCTGACAACAATGGTGTTCATTTAGTCAGCATTTTTTATTTTTACCATAGCCTTCCTAGAGTCGACAACGACCTGCGGAACTTTAGTTCAAGCCATTCTCTTAGTCAAGTCGACTAAAGAAGTGGAGAGTTTAGTCCACTCTCAGTTATTAAATGTCGGTGAGAGGAGTGCATATTCCCTGTCCCATCCCAATAGCAAGTCGGCTAATAATCAGTTTAACACGTAGGCTTTCACAACCAATCCCCCCCCCCACATTGTGCAAGAGCACAGAAGGGTGGTTAACACATCGACGCCTCTATATAAGGAACGAAAGAGGAAGACTTCTTCACAAATGTGGCTGTCGTCTGATGAAGCTAGTTGTAATTACTGGCGAAACGTCGTGCTCGGATTGTAAATGTTGTGGCTTGGCTCTCCAACACACCGGTGTTGCTGTACTAGTGACGAATTGGCACGTTCTGTTTACGTGACAAACCTTACTAATTGGCTGTGTCGGTTGGTGGCAGGTTTAGCGACGCATTTGTAGTAAAGAATAGCAGACACAGCGGCATTGCTTGTGTTGCAGGGCCCTGTGCCTCATCTATCTGGGCGTCAAGGCATATCGGAAGCACGCTGCTGATGGAACCTGGGATCTGCTGACACGCTGGTGCAACCACCAGGCTGACCTGACCATGCTGCGCCTGTTCGAGACCATGCTGGAGAGCACTCCCCAGCTCCTCCTGCAGGTCCATATCGTGCTGCTGACGCGTCAGCTCAACGCCATCCAGTGTGAGTCTCCGGCGAACGTCGAGAACGGCGTCCGTGAAATGTCTCGCGGCCATAATTCTGCTCTGCGTCGTGTGCCTAACGCTGCCGTTGCCTGAACGAGCAAGGCACATTGGGCCGGAGTAGGGAGGGCTAGGCGCAGGGCTTGGTGCAGGTCACAGAGTGGCAGAGGTTTCTCGCAATTCATGATCTGCCATTCCGCTGATGGAATCATGAATTCTGCTCCGGGGGGTGTGGACATTCTATTGTGTATTTAGTGAACATGACGGTGAATTCTGTGCTATTCCTGGTACGTTCTACTACGTTCACTCTCCCAAGAAAGCAGAAACTACTCCATACAAAAATACACTTTTCGATTTAAAGCTTTCGTGACTGCATTGATTCATCTTCTTGGTTCTTTCGGTAAAGTCACGTAGACGGTAAAGTCATGTAGAAGGGAAATAATAAAATAATAAAAATAAAACATAATAGAATACAATTCTCATGACGTTTCGGCCACAACGCAAGCAGCCGTCCTCATTATTATTTTCCTTCTACGTGACTTTACCGAAAGAACCAAGAAGAAAAAAATACACATTCTTTTCTAAAGCCCTTAGTCAATCCACTGCTGGATTAAAGCCTCTTCACAACATTTTGGCAGTGGTCAACCGCTTGTTTGACCATACTTGATCACACTGGTGAGTGCCGGTTGGTGAAGTTGTGGGTTGGAGGGCGATTAGCGGTTCAGATGCCACTTGCTCCGTCGTACAGTGCGCTAACCACTACGCCACTGTACCCGCATTAACCTCCCAGAAAAGGTTTCCACCGCAGCCACATAATCACATTTGCGAAATCCACGTTTTGATGTCACGGCGCTGTGGTGAAATCCTCTCTCCCTGGCCCTCGCCTGGGATTAGATCGCGTTCGTGGAGCGGACTTGCGTGTTATGTCCTTTCCGCATTGCACGGTAATGCTCCGGACGGCTCGTGACCTGCAAACTATTCGCTGCCGTGTAGCGTTTTCTGCCATTCCCATACAGCTACATCTGCTCTCCTCACGAAATGCATCTCAGAAATTTTGACTGTTAGTTTATAAAAAAAAACGTTACATATTTTTTTGTTGTACAACAGGGATGTTTTTTCAAACTTTTTCTAGCAAAATAACGATGACAGAAACGGCACATGACACTTGAAATACCGGTTTATCAATATGCATTCTCAATAGACTTGCCAGCATGTCTGCACGGGTGTGCTATTTGGACAGAAAAAAAACGTACCATATGTAACTTCCCAAAAAATGATGTGCATCCAGCACTCAAATCACTTGTGCACGTTAAATTGGAACTTGTATGGTGCGTGGACATGCAACATTGATATTGTTGAATTAAAATGTAATTCGGAATTGGTTTTACCCTTTCTGGCAATACAACAGGTGTTAATATGTTCAAACACCAAAGAGAAACCTTTCACCAGCAATGAAGTCTGCCTTAACCACACGTATTTGTGGTGAACATGCAAACAAATATGCTCTAATAATATTTGCATTGTCTTTGAAACTGATTGGCCTACACCAGGGACAGCTTTCTTCATGGCCCATGTCCCATCAGTGTCAGACCAGAGATTGCCAAAAGGCGAACAGCAAAAAGGCAATGCACGTATTAGAGCATTTATAGCTCGGGGTGACAGCAATGTCATGGAATACCTTTATTGCCAACAACAAATTTGAGTACATTAGACATTGGGCTGCAGTATTATGACATTGACATATGTAGCTCTGCTTCAACTGGCCTTCACAAATTATCCGAGCAAAGCATAAACAGCTGTTCATACACCAGAGGTATTCCTAGTGTTGAGTGTGACGAATGTTTTTAAAGGAGATATGAATTCTGTATGTCTAATCCTATTCAAAACCCTTTCCACGGACATAAACAGCATTTATTCGAGCAGACAATCGAATTGGAAGCTCAGCAAGCATGGTGAACTAAATGCATTAAATCCATAATAATGTGTTTTGTAAAGACTGATAAAAAAAATACTTGAATTATACAGTGCAACATGTATATCCTGTATGTTGAACTTCTTTCGCACCATACATAGGCAACCGTGGTAATCGTAGGTGTGGTTGGATATAAACATCGGATATTAATGTGCTGTTTGTTGAACTTCTTTCGTCACCGTACGTAACCAACCGCGCTAATCGGAGGGGCAACTTAGCCTCGCTGCCGATGGCACCTGCTTCACGCATGGTAGTCACCCCATCCAAGCGTGATCTAGGATGGGCCCTGGGCATTGACGTGGCATAGCGGTGGCGCATTCACCGCTTTGTTGCAGAGGTTCACGGTACGATTCCATTGGATGCCCTGGGTAAGACTGCGGGATCTATCAACCATGAACATATAGTGGGCGTTAAAAATCCTGTGATGTCATTTGAAAGAGTAGGCCATTGCGTGCCTGCGTCACAGTGCCAAATTAGAATAATTTAAATTATTCAATTTGACTTTACGTTGCAATCATTGTCCCATGCTGTGAAAACTTTGCAAGTCCCTCCTGTAACAGTCACGGAGCTTTGCCGAGTAAGCAAGTGTCATGAGTAACGAAACACCGCTTAGCTGCTGAGCTTTGATGATATTGGGTGCATTTTGGGAGATATGGGCTAAGGCATGCTGGCTTATATGTATAAACAAACTAACTCTCTACTTGTGTGTGTCATTCTTTAGGTATCACTATAGTGGCGTCTTCAATAGCCATTGCCTGGACCATGTTGGACTACCACATCACCATGCGGAATTCTCTCGAGCACACGGAAAAGCTGAAACTGTTGAGCATAGCCTTCGTTGTGTTTTTATTGTCCAAGTACTTTTTGCTTGTATCCCAATTGCTCACACTCTGCCTCCTCACCCTGCTGTGGCCCTGGTATTACGTGATTCCTGTCTGGGTGCTCATTTGGGTTTTGATGACCCTGACGGTTTATTTTCACAAGACTGCTTTCATGGACACTGGCTTCCAAGAGTTTGTCTACCGCTGCACCGTCGGCTTCATTCTCATCTTTTCTTTCTTCAACGTAGGGAAAGATGCCACTCGCAGGAACGTGATTTGCTACTACTTATTCACGTGTTTAGAGATTATTGTGGCTGTAGGTGAGACGACATGTCGCCACATTAGCACACTGAAGACCACCGAAATCTGGATGCTAGCGATAGTTATTTCCATCGTTGTGGGTTTTGTGCTCGGGATTGCGTTCATGTGTTTGTACTACGGCTGCCTGCATCCCACAAGGGGAAAGTACGGAAAGGTCAGCGCGTCAAGGAGCTCCAAAAACAGTTCCGTCAGCTGCGCGGTGGCGTACGACGAGGTTGACATGGGCTGTTGGCCTGGAGCAACTGACGCCCCCAATGGAACTAACTCGGCATCGCTTCAGCCCCCAACAAACGGGCACGGCGGCGGTGGCGGTGAATTACAAACTAGCGAGACGGGAGTGGAGGGTGTCCAGCCGGAAGGTACAAGCACTGCCCGGTCACGATCCACTTCCAGACTAGGGCACTGTATACGGCTGTAGTGAACTCCATGGTGATGATGTTGGGAACTCAACTTTGTGTTTCTCATTAAAAGAAGCTATGCAGTGCATTCCCTAGCCCATAAATTGCTTGCACTGTGTGTAAAATGTAATGACGCGCATGCAGAAACTCAAGCAAATTATTATTTCATCGCCTGTATACAGTTGCAGCTACTCAGTGTATTACCTTGTTCTAAAAGTGCTTACACCATAGTGTGTAAAATACAATAACGTGGACACAGTAACTAGAACAGGTGATTATTTCATTACCATTACAGTATACAATTTAATATTGCTAAGGTGTTGTGAAATTTGCTACATATTCTGGTCTCTACAGTCAATGCTCTGTAACTACTCGAAAGTCCTGCCTTTTTTCAGATTCCACTGTTTCAATGAGGAGCTGTGTGCAATGAATGTGACCAGTGACTAAGCAATGTCTTTGCACTTAACAATTTATCCCCTTTGCAATTAGAGCGAAAGTGACGTTAATATCATCGGCGATAAATGTTTCTGTTATATAGCAGATGATTCGAGGTTACATGGTTGCAAAGCAATTTTCAATTGGCAATGGATTATCTTTACTTTCATCAGACCTGGGGTCGATTATAATTTCAGTTACTGCAGCATAATCTGAAATCACTATATTGTGGCTGCGATTCGTGAAAAGTAGCACAATGCATTTTTTAAATTGACACCAGTTATGATCATGTTGGATTTAAGACATTGACACGAGTAACACGTTCATTCAGGCTCCTACTGATACCGAGTATTATATTTAAAAACAACTCAATACATGAGTCCGCAACACTACCTTGAAAGGAAAAGGCAGTGTTATTGACAAATGTGTTGAGGTTTTATTGTGGTATTCGTGCTTGTGCACCACTGCAAACGAAGCAGTGTCATTAAATAATTCGCTACATTTAAAAACGCTTAATTGTAAGAAGACATTTCAAACCTGTGGAGGGAATTTAGTATTTTTGTATTTGCTCATTTGACGTTCACACTTTTTTCCCGTAAAGTTAAGCGCTTAACCTTGTTCTACTGTTTGTTTAATAAGAAAAAAAATAAAAGGCTTTCACAAACCCTTTGTTTGGAGGTTGTTCGACCATACCTCACCATGCTGCTCAGTGACAGTTGCTGAAGTGGTGTGGAGACTCAAGGACCAGTTCAAATATCCCTGGCCAAGCAATGCCAGCCACGACCAGGTATTCAACTCAGGACTCCTGATTCGTAGCATCGTGCGTGAGCCACTGTGCCATGGCTCCACTCCGTTCAATAATTGCATTATTATACAGAATTTAAATTACATAAAACTTCGTGTATGGTTATAACCACTCTTGAACCAATGTTCTAACAACACTTATTATACAGCACCATATTTTAACACTAAAGCAGTCACTGACTCGCAACAACTTGCAATCATAAGTGACAGAGTTAATTTCTGGTAAAATCAATGAAAATGGGGTATGCCGATAGCATAAAAATGAGATGTGATATAGCAAATCTGAGATCAGATTTGGAATCAGCACCCTGAAATTAGTCTAAAACAACTTAGTGACTGCTTTAGTGTTAAAATATGGTGCTGTATTTTTAGGATAGTGTGTTTATAATATAATTTTATGTAGATCTCCACATTTATTTAATATTTTTCTTCTGCAGTTTTTATTGAAAATGCAATATTTGATATCTCAAAAACCTGATGTGATAGACAAAAACTGATGCCAGATTTGGAATCAGCACCCCAAAATTACCTTAAAACCGTTGGAATACCTTATGCCAGAAAAAGTGTGTTGGCCAGTGTAATTATAGATGCTGTGTTCAGACCCAACTCCCCGTTCGGTTCATAGATTCAGCATTCACGTCGCGTCCAGGGAGCTCGTATTACAACCAGCGGACCGAATTCAGTGACCCCCCCCCCACCAACTCTACAAATTCCGGTCTCAAACGCACACGCTAACCAAATATATTATTTGGGATTTACATTAGGGTCACCCATCCCATGGCTCACCACAGCGCGGCGTTATATTATTGCAAAGAGGTCATAACGTCACACGTACTTTATACATTCATTCAACGAGTAGAGGACTGGCAGTTTAGTAAGTATGCGTGTTGACCTTGTTTCACACCGAGCGTAGCCTAGCGTGCTAATTCGGAGGTGCTTTGTGGCATGACACGCATGCGAGTGTTTTGCTTGTGAGAAGAAACGCGTAAAGCTCCATGAACCCACTTTTTGTACCACCTTCTTACCTGGCATCTAAAAAAATACGGTCGCCACCTCTCCAGGTTATTGGTATCTGTGTTGGGGTGGCAAGAGCTGATTTTATACCGAGATCTGTGTTAAACTGTATTACAGTTGTATACGGCACTTGTTTTTGATCGACCTCGGCTAACAAATAAATGTTTACGGGTGTGGCCTGTGAAAATGCTGCCAGCCAACCCCATCGGCAAGTTTGGGAGTTTTTTTTTAGCAAATCCTTACGTGATCCACCAACCCTTGCCTCCAAAGCGTTGCATCACAGGCGTGCCCCACCACCACCAATACGCCTGGCTCAGTGAATAAATACATTGATGGTAAATATTGCCGACGTCAACTGTTGGTCGCGTAACCTAATCTTTTGCGTGTTTCTTGTTTCCCCTTTTATAAATAGACCTCGCAAACAACCAATTCACATTGTTTATGCTCGATCGCAGGCTACCCCCTGCTGCTTTACGTGGGTATTTGCAAACCGTGACATGACCCGCTGTTGTTTCTCCTTTTGAAACGGAGCGGTGGTGCAGTGGTTAGCCCACTTTCATGTCCAGGGTGGTCCAGATTGTCTCGTGACCCGCCAATTATTTGAGCCCTTTGCATATTAAATTATGTTTAAAATAAACCTTTGTTCTTAACATTTTTACGTAGTTTTTAGAGAATTAAACGGGGGTCACAAGACATCTGGACCATCCTGTACTCGAGGAACCTGGCAATCACGAGTCGGATTTCCGGCCATGGCTAAAAGCCGAACCGCTCCTACGAACAACCTCCGTTTACTATCACAATGTGGGGAGGCCTTCATCCAGGAATGGGTGGACAAACGGCACGAAACTCGTTGTTGTGACGTTCTGATCCGCCCCGGCTGGGCCATCTGTGAAGAAATTAACCCGTAAAAACAAAGTTTTTCACTATAAATCCTTTATATGCGTGGCGGCTAGAGTCCTCTCGTCCTCTGGCTTGAGATGGCTGCCACCTATGGGTCAGATGATTGCAGCGCAAGCATTAAGCAATTGGTAATTAAATATAATATTTTTGTCCTAAAAAGTGTAAAATTTAGGAAAAAAATGTCACGAACATTAATTGTCACGCACAACGAGTCTGTGTGGAAAATGTCAGCTCGATTGGATCACGGGAAGTGGGTTAAAAAACGACCGAAAGATTTTCACGGTCGTAAGCAAGCAAGCAAGTGAACTTAATATAAAGGATTTAAAAAGAGCTTTATAGCTCATCGGATTCCTCCAGTACAATAAAAACAAATTCTGGCCTGCTTCCTCCCCCTTCTCTTTCCCCCCCTACTGCCGAGGCTTATTGAACCTCGTGCCACGGCAGGTCTCTCGCCTACTTCAGCAGTTTTCTTTCTTGCTGTGGTTGTCCCCCCCTGATGACGATTGCTTGTGTTGCGATCGAAACGTCGTGATCGATTATTTTTCTACCTACGTGACTTTACCGAAAGAACCAAAGAATATACGATCAAGTATTCAGATTTCTGGATTGTAGCGATACAATACGATCGCATCTTACACTATGCATTAAGTAGCGTCATTATTACATTGCCATATGCGTCGCATTGTCATTGGTGTGACGCGCAAATGTTTCTGGGGATTGTGTCACCAAAAAAAACACTTTTGAAAGGAGGCAAAGGAAAAGCTACCGCAACCCTGGCCGTGTTGCGTGGTGGAGGGGCAGGGAGAGCGGCATGGGACGGAGTAGACCTTGATAAATTCAGCTGCTCAGCGTCATTGAACTTGAGATAGAAATGCATAGCCCGGCGGTGGCGTGGCTTATCGAGGCGCGTGTCCTGGTTAAGTCTGGCAGTGTGGAGGAGGCCAGGCTTTGTGGACCGCACAAATGTCAACCGTGGACGTCGAAAGTAGGTGCCGTACACTGGCTCGCCAGGAGGGGGCGGTGCAGCAAAGTGCGGAATAATATCATCTGTCCCATCTGTCCCATCTGTACCGTGTTTTCTCTGGGTGCTCCGGTTTCCACCTCCGTATGTTCAGCTTTTTTCGCACCGTACGTAGCCAACCGTGCTCGTCGGAGGTACAGTACATGTATAAACACTCATTCATTGGCTGAAAACATCTTGATGTGTAGAGGACTGCAGAGCTTGGGCAATTCCTGGCGCCGGATATACCTGGTTCCTCGGCGATTGTGAGATTAGATTTGCATGAACGACGTCATATATAACTAAACATTGTTACTATAATACTTGCATATCCGTATATGTATTGTTTAATTAATTGTCAGTATCACCGTCACTGCTGGATGAAGACCTCCCCAAGCCGTCGCCATGGCTCACGGTCCCATCATGTAACAATCCACCCTTGCACCTCCGCACAAGATTATTTCATCGCCCCGTCTCCGTGGAGTATATCCATTCGGACGTGTTTCCTTCTTTATGTTGCTTTGTAAACACTGTGAGTGACAGATACTTTTGTTTATGAGAAGTAGCATTATACAAAGAGTGTATATATACAGAGGGTGTTTCACTTATATGGGACTATCGTTTTAATGGGAAAAGAACGGACAATACACTGTAACATACTCTTTGGTTCTTTCGGTAAAGTCACGTGGGTAGAAAAAAATAATAGATCACGACGTTTCGATCGCAACACAAGCAATCGTCATCAGTAGGCCTACTTCAGAAGTTTTTTCTTGCTGTGGTTGTCCCACCT
>CM025635.2:10982454-11000201 GCA_014621495.2 Entosphenus tridentatus | reverse complement strand
AACAACAACAGGCAACAATCCAACGAAACGATTGGAACGTTCGTTCTTGACGTGGTAAACTCAGCGGCTCCGAGTCCCAGCCTCTCAGCCGCAGTGCCTCCACACCTTTGCTGATCGCGTCGACGGAGCATAAACCACGACCAGGCGAACTCCGGTCATCCTCGCAGCAGCGGCTTTTGGCCGGCGATCGAACGAACACGGTCACCGCATCGCGCGCTTTAAGACGCGCTTCTGCGGCCGTCTGGAACGCTCTTCTTTCCGATATTTGGAAGCCACTGGAGCTATGCACTTTTAAATCGTCTAGATTGACAACACATTTCTTTTGAACTGCGTTTTGTGTTTAGTGTGTTGTCCTTCCCCCGCACCTCCGATTAGCATGGTTGACTATGTACGGTGCGAAAGAAGTTCAACATAATGCTGCTGCACGACTTATGCTTGGCATTGCCTCGGCCCCCCCACCACCTATGACCCCCGTTGGTTAATTCTTCCCCTCATCCCTCTCCGCAGTCAACAGTTAGCCCACCCTCATGTTTGTACTATGTATCCTGAGCTTCTTTCGCACCGTACGTAGCCAACCGTGCTAATTGGAGGTGCGGGGGGGGAACAATCTATATAAATACAAAAAGCAGTTTAAAAAAATGGCGCCACCCATGACAGCAAAACAATTCTTGTCCTTCACATTATTTGTCCTATCCTCGTGGATGGAATGCTCAGACTGCACTCAATTGTCTTCACAGTTGACCCAATCACAATTGATGGTTTGTTTGTTTATTTATTATAATTGGTCTTAATTTTTAATGTAAGAGTTGGGTTTTTTATCCAGAAAATGTCTGCTCGAAATTCCGACAATCTGGCCCATAGCTTGTCTCATTCGCTTGGGCCTTTATTTGGCTTTATGACTCCCATGTTGAGACTGAAATTAGATAATTCAATTTAAAATCAAATGGTAATAAAAACGATAACTTGTACATTAACCGAGATGGACCTCACACTAATTGCAATCACTGTGAAGCCGAAGGCCTCGCTTGATCACTGACAGCGTGAATTTCCCCTTCTCGTTCACAATTAGATGTCACTGACACAATGTGTTGGCGTATTGATCATTATAATTGTGATCTTAATTCACTGTAATTATGGAGTCTTCCCCCTTTATAAGAGGCACACTCGACAGTTTACAAGCCTCTCATGTGAATCAATTCGCAGAGGTCTGTTAATAATGCTGTGAAGGTTCAATGCGGGATACATAGAGAACCTTTATTTTTCTACATTAGCAAAAATAACAGATATTATTCGAAAGAAGATGAAAGTAATATGTTAGCAAGCTAATGCTTTCATTTAAATCCCGTCTATCATGAGCAGCCTTTTATGCCAGCAAATTAATCTGATGCAGATGAATACAAAAAATAAAGTCAACCGAAATTTTGGTTGACATGCGCGGTTGATTACGATGTACATATATTTATTTCCACGTTGTTTTTGCAAAAATAAATATTTCTGCAAGATGTAACACGTTTATGTGCTCACGCTTGCAGTTATTTTGCCTATGAAGAGTGTTTACTGGACATGTCACAGTTCACCTCAGTGCAGTTTGATGAATTTATCATGATTGAGGGGGTCACGGTTCAACTCAAAAATCAATTATTATTTTCCCCATTGCGGTCAATGTCGCGTCTCGAGTGGCTGCAGGGGTTTCATGAACCAACCACATACGGCAAACGAACGTCCTGGCGGTACACTGGTGCGCGGCATGAAAAAAAAATCGCTATAATTATTTATTTTCCTATGATTTGCAAACTCGGTCAGAAAATATTTCAGGGTGGTGCGTAAAAATCAGTTTTCGTGATGTCAAAGCAGCCGTAAGACACACGTTATGAGCAGCTGAACATGGAACTTCACAGCCTCTTGCGGTATAGCACCCAGCCTGATGACGATTGGCTGCGTGTTCCAAAGTGCAGATTTGACTCGTGCCCTAGATTTGGTCAGACGGTTCCTCGATTCAGGTCTGTTCAGTCTTAGTCGACTAAAAAGACTGAATAAACCTTTGAATCGCGTCAAACTTGGTGACAGGCTCAATTAAAGACTGAAAAACAGATACATTTTGCTGATTAAAATTAAGTTTTTTTTATGTTCCGGTGTGTTATGCTGCACCGATGTACCGCCAATACGTCCATATACAATAACAAAAAAGCAACGATGCTTGTACACACGAGTCGCTGTACATATCATTACGGAGTGGTGAGCACACTGTGTTGTGAAGCCGGTCATCTGCGTTCGATTCCCGGTCATGGTTGAGATCAACAGCAAGGAATATGCAAATCGGTTCTGGATCCTCACCAACCTGCAATGACTAGAGTGGTGAAGTATGGTCAACAACTGACATTATCGACATGATGTGAGGATGCCTTTATCCATAAGTGGATTGACAAAGTGCTGAAAATGACTATGATTGTCATGACTGTAAGACTTCACTGTAGCCAATCTATGCATCACGACTTGGCTAGTGTTGAACATGTTGATCTGTTGTCTCGTTATTAAGTTGGTGACCACAAGCCTTTCACAAATCGATGATACTCCCTGCTGTTACATTAAAAAATGACCAGCTTGTAACTTCTTTCCATCTCAACGGTCAGTCAGGCAAAACGTGTAGCCAAAATTGCTGAGTTTACCTCCAGATGGTGGCTGGCAAATTGAGAAGTGTGAATTTCAGGCTGGGACCTTGGGGCTGATGCGTGCTCATCCAGATGGCCAGAATTAACAAAAGGAGGTCAGATGGGCAGGGTCATCGGCAGAGTTGGGCCAGAGTGGCAATGAGTGCAGCTGATAATGCCAGGCAAGGGGTCAACTCGTTGCTTTTAAAGACCATCTGCTGTTTTGTATAGATAATTCCTTCATGAATTTCAGGGGCTAAATGAATACATATACAACACTGCAGGTGCTATAGATAACATGACTATTGCTGTATGAATGTATTTTATTTTATACATATATGCTAAACCCAGAATGTAAAATGTTCACGGTTCACTCTGCCTCAAGCGACCCCATTATTGCGCTTGTTTTGAAGTTGTATATAATTATTTTATAATTGTATTCGAGTATATTGTATCTAATGATTTATTTCGTATTATTTTAATCTCATTTATTCTACATAAGCTGGTCTTGCAGTGTGTTTCGCTGTGCTTTCAATGGCAAACAAAACTGGACCCAAGCAAGGCACATGCAATCTTTTGTATCTGTAAGTTCCTCAACTTCAGCCTCTAAGACCCACCCATGTCAATCTCTCCACGTCTTTCAGTCAACAGATTATGTGAACTATATTACCCACATTACGCATGAATGCCCGACGAATCTGCATGCGAATGGGCCACGGCAATTTCCATATGAATGGAGAAGATTGGCTACCGTGGAAGGTTACACCGGGGGAGAGTGCGTGCGCGCGCGCGCCCTGGACTAGAGTTTGAGAACCTAAGCTGTGTCCTTTATTCGCCGACTCGTGCACAATGGAGCTTCGATTTCCCACATCACCTCTTGATTATCGTGGAATTCTCCCGGTTGATTCGACAATGCTCTCTCCGTGCACCCACGAAGAACGTGACGGTTTTCACAAGGGACGATACTCAAACTATTTTTCGAACATGACAGCCCCTAATGAAAGGACACTTTCATGAGTTCACTGATAAAAAAAAAAATACTTGCATAAATCAACAAATCCATTCATTTACCAAAGATTCTTATGACAGATCAGCAAATACTGTATTATTTTCTGTTGAAAGGTCACCCACTAAAGTAGTCGATCTGTTATCGATCATTGCCTGATGCGCGACTGTTATTCCAGTTGTTATATATCTTAAACAAAATACACAATACAATGAATTAAAGTTGTTTTTGTTGATTTACCACTCACCTCCTTGAGTTGTTATGTCCTAGATCAATGTATATCACTCTGATTTTTCGTATTCCTCCCAACTCATGTGGAGGAGTCTGCCTTACCGGTCCTCTTTCTCCACAAATTCTTGTCTTGAGCCATCTCCAACATGCACCCTACAATCCTTCATACCCTAGCTCAGTGTTACTCGAAATGCTATATTTTTGTAATATACGACAGCCCGTGGTGGCGACATGTTAACTACTTCGCCTGGTATGGAGGAGGTCGTGGGTTAGATCCGAACCCTGACGCCTGTATATGGATTTTCTCGGGGTCCTCCGGTTTTCCCCTCCACGTATAGAAACATTTGTTTAAAGTATTTGGCTGCTGTTCATTTCGACGTGATAAGCCACTTCGTTGCGCTATTATTTGTGGCCAGGTCGCTTCTGAAAAATAGCTATGTAGCTCAGTGGGCCTTACCTGGTGAAATAATTTTTTAAATTAATAGTTTCTAGTTTTACAATACAATGATATAAGATGTACGTGCATTGAATTGCATGGAGTATGGTAATATGTTACTTCAATTGCTTTATATCGTATGTATGGGGAAGCATGCAGTACCATACGGCATTTGTAAAGGATAAAATATTGATATTCTTGGTTGTTTCGGTAAAGTCACGTAGAAGGAAAATAATAAAATAATAAAAATAAAACAAAAAAATTATCACGACGTTTCGATTGCAACACAAGCAATCATCACATTAGGTGTGAAAACCACAGCATCGAGTTGATGTGAAACTGTGCTTGACTTGCAATGCCAACATTAAAAACACAGAAAACATTTTAAACACAAGTGGTTAAAATACACCAAATAATTGACATGACACTGCGCCAATAAGTCAGCAAATACAATGTAAACTAACCTGTCTGCCCACGTGTCTATTTATTGGTCCACTTACTATTTACTAAAATATGTTTTTTTATTTTACCAGGTAAGGCCCAGTGAGCTACGATATATCGCTCTTTTTTCAGAAGCGACCTGGCCGTCACAAGCGATAGCTCAACGAGGTGGCTTATCATCACGTGGACATTTCTAGCAGCAGCCAAACAATCTAAAACGCACGTTTCTAATTGTGGAGGGGGAAATGCGGAGGGCACGGATACAAACCCACGCTTGTTTACATCACGTGATATATAACCTATTGCGGCAATACGTATACAGTAATAAAATAATAAAAATATAACATAATAGAATAATTCTCACGACGTATCGGCCACAACGCAAGCAGCCGTCCTCAGGTGAAGACCAGGTCTGTCGGGGAGATATAAGATTTATGTGCATTGAATTGCCTGGAGTATGGCAATATGTTACTTCAATTGTTTTATATCGTATGTATGGGGAAGCATACAGCGTCTCCCCGACAGACCTGGTCTTCACCTGAGGACGGCTGCTTGCGTTGTGGCCGAAACGTCGTGAGAATTATTTTATTATGTTTTATTTTTATTATTTTATTATTTCCCTTCTACGTGACTTTACCGAAAGAACCAAGAAGATTAATCCCTGGAGTCACGAAAGCTTTAAATCGAAATTTAACGTATACGGTATTTTAATGTAGAACAATGAACGCCATACAATCGTCAATAGCACTGGCTTGAAAGGAAACGTATAACAGGCGACGTTTCGGGCAATCGACCTTCTTCACAGAACAAGTGTTCTGAGAAGAATGGCCCTTATCTTCTTGGTTCTTTCGGTAAAGTCACGTAGAAGGGAAGTAATAAAATAATAAAAATAAAACATAATAAAATAATTCTCACGACGTTTCGGCCACAACGCAAGCAGCCGTCCTCAGGTGAAGAACAGGGCTGTCGGAAAGACAGCGTCTGAATGACGCTGTCTTTCCGACACATCGTGAGAATTGTATTTTATTATGTTTAATTTGTATTCTTTTATTAATTCCCTTCTACGTGACTTTACCGAAAGAACCAAGAAGATGAATCCCTGCAGTCACGAAAGCTTTAAATCGAAATGGCCCTTATATTTAGTTTCTATATTATCGTGTAAGTTTTCCTTTTCGGGCGAACGCGTCTACCTGTTTCTGTTGTATATGCGTGTGCGCACCTCCGCTAATTTCAGCGCCATCAAAATAACAGCGCAGCGCTGTCCCGTAACAACTCTTCAGAGTGTGAAGTGTAAAGTCCTGAAGGTGGCGGCATTGAGACGCCGTCGCCAGCGCTTTCCAATGAACTTGCGGCCTCGTCTGTTCGGTCCTGCGCCGCGGTGGTCAACAAGGGACACGGCGTGTCGATTTAATTCACGGTTGCTGAGCACAGGGCCAACCTCACCTCTTCTGCCCGCCCCCCCCCCCACCCCCAAATAAGCCAAGCTGTCAGCAACAAGCAGCACACGTGTGACATATGAATGACGCCTTTCAGTGCCAAGGCCGCAACGAAGGGCGTAACAATCCAAACGCGATGCAATGTTACTCTATATTACAGGGCTGGGGAACGTCCGGCCCGCGGGCCATATGAGGCCCTCGAAATAATTTGGTGTGGCCCTGCCAAGGCAACCGCAGGCGGGACTCGAAATTCAATAAATCTAAGAGCAAACCGGGAAAAGCAGTTGCGAGCAGCAACATCATCAACACCAGCTAACATCACACGCCTCGCCAAAGAGAAGCAGTTCCAGCCATCGCATTAAGGGTGAGTTAATTAAATGTTTGACCAAATATAACAGGCTAATGTTTAAGGTTCCGCACCCCTGTCTAAAAAGACAAATATGAACGTGTAAACAAAGTTGTAATGCTATGTTGAATGTTTAATGAAAGTCTCATTGAACAGCAATGTTCCCGGGTGTGATTTATAAATGGACATTGAATTGGCAGATCTCATTCAGGGTTGTGGGGAATTCCAAATGTTAGTAGCATGATATGGAAATGTCCTGTCACTCTTAGCGCACAATGTGAAGTTTTCAATGTCCAGCATCTTGTGAATGCAGCCAACCCCTTTGGACATCAAGAGACAGTTCAGGCAGGTACGGTATGAGCGTTCGAGACGAGATATCGCCGTATAAGTTACAATCCTAACGATTAAATCTGCTTCAAGAGGATCTGGGTGCCAATATAATGTATAAAAGTCAGAAATTGAGGAACACGTGGATTTGTTTTAGATCTTTTGTAAAGTTCACGCAGAAGCATTTCATGTATTCATGAGTGTTGAACTTCTTCCACACCAACCATAGCGAGACGAGTCCCTGTGCAGTCGTTCCAGTAAAGAGCGGATTGCAGGAATACAGTCGAGATGGACTGCGCTGGAGTGGATTACCTTATCATCGGACGAGGAGAGACAGTCTCTGAATTTGAAAATAACATCAACATTTCTGGGATGGAAAAAAAATCAACTCCGCTGACATTACAGTTACGGACCTCAAAGCAGCACTTGGGGTCACCTTACCCAAGACAAAGATCCCCTCCCGTGTAGCCCTTTTGCAGACTGGTGGGAGCAAGTGCCGTTAGCGAGTGCACTACAGCGCGGACCCCCCCCCCCAAACAACTTTAATGTTCAGCCAATGGAAAGGTGAACGCCGTTGCATTCCTGCGCTACGATGTTTATGACCTCCAACACCATCAAAGCATTTTTTGGAGACCGTTCGCACCGACTGCCTTGGTGTTTTTTTGTTCGCACGTTGAGGCACTTGGGTATTTCTTCGCTAATGACAGCTTTACGAGCCCGAATAGTGCGGCCCCTTGAACGTGTACGCGTCGACACGAGAGTGGCGCTTTCGCTGCAGGTAATACACACGTACTGTACAACGTGCATATTTGACCATACCCGTGTTTAGTACCATTACAGTACGCTATTAGATTTTCATCACCACTGCACGGACTTCCACGGTTGCGCCTGGTGCGGTTGGGCGTCAGGTCCGACGCTTCGCCCCCGGCGTGTTGGGAACTCCTTCGGGAACTGAATCTCCCATCATCGCGCGGATCGAAACGTCGGACATCGCACCAAACAACGCGCGGCACGACGTGAAACCCGCACGAGGCGGCCGCAACCTGTGAAACCGCCACGCAAAAATGCACTCGCATTAGCTACCACTGGAATAGAATTCCGCTTTGCACGAGGTAATCATCCTCCTTCACCTCGTTCCGCTCCGCTCTTCAAGCCTCACCTCCTCTTCTCCATTGCCCCATTCCCTTCCCTCCCCTCGCCCCTCCACTCCGTCCCATCCCTCCCCTGCAGCCCTCTCGTGACCCACACCCCGTGTCCTCTGTTATGCCCCCCTTGACATCTAGAACCAGCGCTCCCAAACCTTGTTGGCACCAGGGACCGGTTTCGTGGAAGACAATTTTTTGACGGGAGGTTCATCATTGGGTCTTTCCCCCTTTTCAAAGAAGCTCTCCAGCGACGTTTGTTTTTTACTCATTGTGGCTACTAGGGGGTTAGAGCTTGTGGGCTCACCAACACTGTGACTGGGACAAGTGCGCAGTGCGGGAAGGAGGCGCGGATGGAAGTGGTGAATAATACAACAATGGGGGCGGGTTCCATGCGCGGACTCACCGCTCACCACGATGCGGTGTGTAGAGTGTGTACACACACGGACTCACCGCTCACCACGATGCGGTGTGTAGAGTGTGTACACACACCGACTCACCGCTCACCACGATGCGGTGTGTAGAGTGTGTACACACACCGACTCACCGCTCTCACCTGCTGCTGCTGCTGTGCGACCCGGTTCCTAACAGGCCACGGACCGGTCCGTGGCCCGGGGGTTGAGGACCTCTGATCTAGAGCACTCGATTCTTTTTTTTTTTAAACGTAACGCACCTTGAGCTAAGGAGCTCTCTAAATACTAAACAAGATGTGAATCCAAGCTGGCGCGAAAGCACACGTCTACAGTGAAGTCGGGTGTAACGATTTAAACATCAGAAATGCACCGTTTAGCTTGAGGATGTTGTCCAACAAAATGGATCCATTGGTGAACACAAGGCCCCCCCCCCCCCCAATTCAAAAACCGAATTCCCTCCAGGTCTGCGGCATCAGTGTAGTGGTATTAACCGAGATGGTGGATCTCGGGTATGGCTTTACACCTCTGATGTACAAAACTGGGACGTATCACGCGAAGATAAATATATGACAATACCAATAGAGGAGAGAACTGCATGCCAATTAATCTTCTTGAGCGGTGCACGTATGAATGTATGTTGAACTTCTTTAGCACCGTACGTAGCCAACCGTGCTAATCGTAGGTTACTATGCGACATCAAAAACTGAGGCATTTAACGTCCCAGGAAGACATACGGATAAACCAGGACAGCCACCTCAAAGAGAGAAAAGCTGGACAGATGGCAAACTCTCCGGCTTTCTGCCAATGGTTGGGCAGACCGAGGGAGAGCGAAGAGCGCTAATTTGAAGATCACCGCTTGAGTGATGGGTGAAATATGATTTGTTGTGGGTGGTTAATTTAACTGTGACTTTGACACCCAATAGCCTTGCATGGTCTTTCAAAGGGGAGTCGCTTGATACCGCAATGCCTACGAGGTCCCAAACAACGAGCCCAGATCCTACACGTGAAGAACGAATGCACTTTCAATGCCTGACACTGCTTTAAGAATCGGCGTGCCGTCGATTCCTTTACCATCTCTACTGACAGAGTTTTGAGACAGAGTGTGGCGTTAAATTAGTTTTTGTACAACTGTCAATTTGGCTTATATGTTCATAATAAAGTGTTTTGGGTTAGATCGCGTTATTATAAATGTGTAATAACGCGATCAAACCCAAAAACCTTTATTATTAATAATACTGGTTGCGAAAGCCTACGTGTTGAATTGGCTTATATGTGTTATTTGTGTTCTTTTATGTACGATATACACCCCTGTGTCAGTCCACTACTGGATGAAGGATTCCCGACGGCGTCTGGAGGTCATTGACCGTACTTCACCACGCTGGTAAGTGTGGGTTGGCGAAGCCCCGAACCGGTTTGTTTATCACTCGCCATCGAAGTATATGATTTTTACTCTATTGATTCTAAAATGCAATACGTGAATTTCAACGTACGACCAATTCTACACTGAGGTGGCCTGTTTCAGTGCGTTACCTTTGTGGCGTTTAATTGTTAACGGAGTCGGGAAGAAGCACACACACACACACCAGACCGCTTACAAATTACAAATTTAAATAAAAACACGAAACAATAACTTGATAGCCTGAACGACGTGTGATGGGCCGTGAACAATTGAAGTCATTCATTAAGGTAATATAATTACACTTGGGTGCGTGTTTCCCCCCCCCCCCCCCACTTTTCCCATCTCTCGTATGTTAATGGGCTGACAAGGACAGCATTCATTTGTCTGTGTCTCGAGCTTAATCTCTGTGTGCGGTTTCCGTGCATCTCTCTCGTAGCGTCCGAAATCCTTAATTCGGCCTTTCATTGGATGGGGCATTGAATCGGACAGCCACGTACCCTGAGTCTGTGGGGTCCTGTCACTCCGGAATGTGCAGGTCCCCATGTGCCTGCTACCATTGTAATTGCAAATCCCTGAAAGCTGCCCACCGCCATCCTCAATGGACTCCTTTCTTGCAGATATCATGGAAAACACCGCAAGAAAACAACGCAGTAGTATGGGGTAAAGCACAGACCGGGATGACACGTGAGATGCGTAACGCAGGCCGAACAAAAACCGAGATGCGTGGGTAGTATCTGAAAGCATCCAACAGCATCCCGCCTTGTGTGATGCTTAGCCGAGGCAGTCGTACAACCGCGTAATTCCTTCTCGCGCGTCGTAGTTATCTTCGCTCAATCGCGTTATATCCAATTGGCATCCGCGTTATAAAAAAACGTGCTCCCTAATACATTCATCGCGTTATATCCAATTCGCGTTATGAAAACAACACGCGTTATAATACAGACTGTGCTGAGATCTCAAAACGTGCAGCATTAATAAGTAACAATAGCCAGTACCGGGTTAGTGATTCTGCACTTGCTCTATGACTATAGTACTATACTGCCTTCAACTTTTATGAACGACTGGGTGTTTAAGGTTAGCAATTTTTCGTATTATCTGGCTTTATAGCAAATGAAAAAATACAATTACTTTACTATGCAACTTAAACATTTGTGTTTTATTATTTACGTGTTTAAAAACAAATGTAGGGCCCCGTTGTAACATATGCTACAGGCCCCGCACTAGCTTAATCCGGCACTGACAATAGCCACGGTGGATATGTAAAAGCGTGAAACTGACTGTGCAATTGTTGCTCACTACGATGTTAGTTCCTTTGCGCAGCACACTGCCCGCACGTTGAAAAACACCGTACCCTAGCCATACACATATAAGCGGCATCGAATGGCTTCAGCCGAAATGTTTAAAGTTGACTTTTAACGCTTAATAAAATATATTTGGGGAATGTGTAAATGTATTCAGTTTCGACTCAACATTTCCCGCTGATTATTATTTTTTCCATACGTGTTTGGCCTGAGATTTCGAGCGGGGAGAAGAAAAAAATTATATTGGTGCCTTATAAGAGAGGCCGGCTTGTCTTTACGCTGTTATGACTACGTTTATTGAGTAGACATAGGCTTGACAGCATGGCATGCATGTAAGTACCGTGGACACTAACCCTTACATGGGCCCTTATTGCTCGTCTTAAGAGTTGCCTTGTAAAGCTGCCTGGATCGTCCTTTGGCCCCCACAGTCTCAGAGGGCCCCCCTCTGCCCCCAGAAAAAAAACCACCGGTTTTGGCTTTCGGCCCGTGGCGATGTGACTTTGCGCTTATAGAGAAAAGGGGGGGGGGGGGGGGTGTTTTGTGCCTGTATCGGCTTCCTGGCGAGTGCAAGGGATTAACGTCTTTTTGGGTCCTGCCCTGTCGCACTCTCTCGCCTCACACCCACGACGGCTGTCAGATTAATGCTGTAATGTGGCACCTAGCAGCCAATTACCACAAGGCCTAAACACAGCCTGTGGCAGAGTCATGTTGGGGGTGAAAAACAGGGCAGGGTTTGCTTACAGATTGACTGGTAAAAAAAACATATTACATCAAACAGCCTCTTTGACCGGATTAGTCCAGAGGAGGGCCTTGCATTGCATATTTGAACGGAGTAACTGTTCCACATGCATTTGTTTGGCTTTCGTTATATAACATTTAATGTAAGTTGGCATATGACCCGTGCAGTGGCTGGTATAGAGATGCATTCAAAACGGGCTCTGCTTGAGGTTGAAATGCAAGTATGCTTTGGCTGAACTTTCCACCTCTTTTTCAAATCGTAAATCACTAAATAGTAAATGTACGTTTTTGCAAAAAAAAAGAAATGCATTTGCTTAATGCTGAGATTTGTGCACGCTCGTTTATCCCTACCTTCATTTATAATCATAATTTCTTGGAGTTATACGTTTTAGAATAAAATAAAGTAATTTGAGCGACACAAAAACAAAATAAGCAAACATTTTTCAATTAAATTCATACATTTTAAACACAGCAAGTAAGCATTTAGTAAGAATGCCATCGTGTGACATTTAAAAAAAATTAATGAAGGCTCGAAGGATGGTTGATACTTCTTGCTGAAAATAAATCCAGTCAACGTGCAGGTCCTCTTGAAGGCAGCTCCAAAAACATGGAATGCACCAAATAAAAAAAAAACATGGAATGCTCCAAATCAAAATATATGGAAGGCTCCATATCGAGACTATGAATTATAAATTAGAATAAGATTCCACTGCTGGATGGAGGCCAACACACACCGTATCGGTTTTGGGGATAAAATCTTGACTTAAAGCTTTCGTGACTGCAGGAATTCATATTCTTTGGGTCTTTCGGTAAAGTCACGTCGATAGGTTCAAAGAATATAACAAAAATCGACGACGTTTCGATCGCAACACAAGCGGTGATGATGACGGCTTGTGTTGCGATCGACAAGTCGTAGTTTTTTGTTATTTTCTTTGAACCTATCTACTTCACTTTACCTAAAGACCCAAAGAATATAGGTTTTGGGGATTGTTTTACCATAATTCATGAAGCCCTCGCTTGATGACGACGTCACTGTGTCTCAGGATCAGACTCAGGTGGTCGGGTTCGTCACCGTGTGCGAGCCACTGTGTCACTGCTTCACTCCCAATGTGAAGATTATCTAGAAGGAACTACAGTTTGTCGGTTTCTATGACGAAAAAAGTATTTTCTCAAATAAAATAAAGTTTGGGTCTATTCGTGGTCAATTCAACAATGTCTTGACATGCGAGGAAGACACATTGGTTCACCAATCTGGAGAGACGGACAGCGGTATATAGCTACTTATTTATCCATAATACTGCACAAAAACGCGTAATGGCTTTTTAAAATTCCTTTTTGCCGAATAATTGCTGTTTATGTCTCATGTGGGTCTTGACCCCGTGTAGCTGGTGTTGAGAATACACGGAAAATGACAGGGACTTCATTAATTATCGTTAAAGTGATGGGCCTTTTCTGGGATTTAAGATTCAATGACTGTTGAAATGAGTCTTTACGAATTCTTCCTTCGAGTGGACCCAACGCATCTCGGAGTAGAAGTGACGTTCCTTTAGGCAACTCACTAAAACTCGTCTGTAGGGAACTGGTTGCAATTGCCGCCACGGTTGCAGAAACCGAAAGCGTCGCGAAGTCTGGTAAAGCGGACTTTAAAAACGCTTTAATATTTTTTTTCTGAAAATAACCTCAATTGGTAATGTGAATTGAATTTCACGAAATGTAATTTCAATGTTAAACGTAATGCGTTTTCAAATAGCCCTCACACATAATCACGTGTTGTTGTTCTTCTCGTAAGAGAATGGATCAGTGGAGTCCAGACTAGAATCGTGACGACAGAAACCATCTGCATTCGCGCTCGCACGGGGACAGATCGTCTACAACAGTTGTTCTTCACGCATTATAATCAGAGGGCCGTCACTGTCGCCGATAAGACTTCACCAGTGTTTGGACCGCCTCGCCACCTGCCAGGGGTTGTTGTCACCTGCTGTGTTTCGTCGGGGGCCGCCATTAGCTCGCGGGCCTTGCAAAGAGAGACACTGCCCAACGAGAACATCTGTGGGGTTGGCCCGAGGCTGGACCAGCACACTGCTGGAGTATAGCAGCCTCGAGTCTCAATAGCTACTAAATCCATGTTCTTCCATTGGCGAATCTTCTTGCCTCTCCGGTAGATTGGGAGGGGGGGGTCAATGATTGAACTGGTTCGATAGTTTGGTGACTATGAAGTGCGTGTTGAAACTCTCCTCACCGCGATCTCTCTCAATTATCCCTCTCCTCGCCTCGCTGCTGCTGCTGCTTGTGTTCAAGCCGCTGCCACCGTTTTCTCCTCAGTGTGTTGTATGGGCTGCCATGACAGTTGTTATCTGTGCTGTGATGCGTCGTCTATATTTTTGTAAAGGTTTTTTTTACTTCTAATATACGCAATCAAGAGCAAGGCCATACGAACAGAGAGCCCAGTACAATTCATGTAAGCATCCAGTATTTTTAGTTTGAAATTGAATTCCGAGATAATTAACACCTTGTTTAAATGTTACATTTTCCCAAATTAAAAACCTGCACTGCCCTGCTACAATGCATACTTTTTTCTTTTCTTCTAAAGACAAATCAAAGCCTTGTAAACTATTTCATAAACTCCCCGGGACTAATTTAACAACCTCTACAAATCAGGCTACAGTGTGGACACAATTGATTTCTATAAAAAAAAATCCGTCTAGTGAAAGTAACAACAAAAATTGCCTTATTTATGGAATGAGTCATTGGTTTGACACAACACTGAATGCACAATCGCCGTCCCAGCCTGGGTGACAAAGTTCGTTCATCTGACTGCGGCTGACGCCATTGTATTTTATTTTATGAGCATTTTCCCCATTATCAAGAGAGGTGGACAAATTGTTTCTCCTAAATTACAGTCCTAGTTTGTTGACATGCAATACCCAAGCAAAGAGCCTATTAATGATTATGCTTAATGATTAGCCCACATATAAGGCTGTAGCAGTGATGCAGTGCGTCACACACACTTCACGACGAGTCTCCTGTGTCAACTCGACTTTGATTCCCAACCGCAGCTACAATCAGCGGGAAGTGCTTTCTGATCTAGTTCTGGGCTCTTCATCCTTCACCAACCCACACTGACCAGCGTGGAAAAGTATGGTCAGATAACCCTGACGTGGTGTTGTGAGTCCTTAATTCAGCACTGGATTGTCAAAGGTAGGAACATATACATCGCGTGTTATGTAAATAACAGTTCAATTTACACGGCAATAGGTTTGTTCAATGACTAAAGAGAAATAACATTTTATTCTTTAGCCTAAGGGCTTTCCAGATGAATGACCGACACGGCACTTCATCCAGCAGTGGAATGTATGTCTACAATCGTGGAGCTGCCCAAGGGTGGAGCACGGCTCATCCCTTACTGGGCCCTCTGCTCCCAGAGGGGACACTTCACAAGTGGCCACGGGTCCCAGGTGCGGTGACGCGAGCTATAAATCCTCGCAAGCTCGGAGTGCCGAGCCACTGCGGCTCTGATCGTTTACCGTTGGGTATTTTCGCCCCCACGAGGGGGCCCATTAATTGTTGTCGCTTTAAGAGCCCAGGGGGAGTGGGGATCGTAGTCCGACTTTCATCTTCAAAAACGCCGAGTCTGGCCGCTCGTCACGCGTGTGCACGTGTGTGTTGCACACGCGGTCACTTGAGAGAGCTAACGATGTGGGTCGGGTCGCCAATTTATTGCCTGTGAATGGAGAATGTACGAAAGTCTGGCTACGAGTGTTTTGTAACTTTCCAAGACCTAAACTTTGGCTTATTGTAATTATTACGATTTTTACTGCCATATGAATAGCAGTGGTGCAGTAGTTGGCAAACTGCGATATAAACTCAGTGACCTGCTGGCATCAGTGGCAGGTGATGTCTGAACTGTGCCTGGGCGCTTCACCTCAACCCACACTGACAAGTGTGGTGATGTATGGTCAAACAGCACCAATGATATATATACAGCGTGAGAAGACCTTCATTCAGCAGTGGATTGACAACGAGCTGAACATGAATAATCACGTGAATTAATGTTCATTTAAACACTGTTTGATAAACTAAAGCCAGCTAGCTAAATTGGTAAACTTAAACGGTTTAATTCAGCATACTGTTTTTAATCGAAGAAAGTTGCCAGTAAGATATTTACCATGTGGAAATAATTATTAAAACATTGCAAGCTGAGTAATTAATGTACAGTTAGCATTTTTTGACGATTTCATTTAAAAAAATGTTTTTACAATTTCCTTTCCAAGTTTGTGTGTTTATTGAATTTGATTTAAACCTTTGCATATCACGATTGAATACAATGTCAACTAAGAACATTGTTTTGATATATGTGAGTTAAAAAATATCATTGTGTGCAATATTTTCATCATTGCTTTGACCTACTTTATTTCGGATGCTTCATATATAATAATAATTTCGCACAAGCCCAACGCGCATTTGCCTCGTGCAACAAATCATTATTGTACACAAGTTCTCGGTTTTTCAGAAGAAAAAAAAATGTTAACGAGAAATGCCGTGTGTCTGCAGTTGGCAGCTACCCAAGCAGAAGGTAATAGTGGCAAGCCCTTTCCAAACGAGAGAGAGAGAGAGAAAAACATTCTCCAAATAATTATTCCGACTTCTTTCTTGGGCAGCGAGTGCTGGCTCTGAGGCTCGACGCTTTGGCTGCACTCACCAGCAAACGTCAGCGGGTCCTAATTGCGTGCCGTCGCTGGGTTAAAAGTGGCATTTAAAATGTAAAACACAGCTTTTACGCATAGGCGCGCAGCCACGACAACCTGCGAGCTTTGTTTCTTGGCCAAGAGCGCGTTTGCCGAGGCAGATTTTGTAACTGTGGGTTAAAGAGAAGTGTTGTTGCAAATGTACAAATTCAATGTACAAATTTAGCAAAACTATTTGCATTTGTGAGCTGCTCACGTCTAAAAAACAACTATACACGTAAACATCGCTGTGGCCTGAAAAGAAAAATATATAATAGCCGACGTTTCGGGCAATGGTCCTTCATTGCACAACAGTGAAGAAGAGCCATTGACCGAATTATTACATACGTACAGTACATACTGCAATATATATTTTTAAGGCAGTATAATCAACAAATGTGTTGAATATATGTGTTGGGCGTGCTTGCGCAACCACTGCCAACGCAGCATCACCAATAATGTGTCAATATATTTACATCTTAATCAGGCATACAAAGTATGAAACAATAAGAATGGGTCCCATGATATAGTTGCTCACCCCCAGTAATAAATGCCCTTATACGTGTGGCATTGTCTTTGTGCTGTTCGCCTTTTTGCGTTCTCCCATCTGACGCTGATGAGACGAGGCCATGAAGAAAGCTATCGCTGGTGTCGGCCAATCAGTTTCAAAGACAATGCAAATATTACCGGATCATTTTTCGATTTAAAGCTTTCGTGACTGCAGGGATTCATATTCCTGGTTCTTTCGGTAAAGTCACGTAGAAGGGAAATAATAAAATAAAAAATCTAAAACAATAAAATATTTTTTTATGGTTTTAATAAAAATAAAACAATAAAATTATATTTTATTGTTTTATATTTTTTGTTTTATTATTTCCATTCTACTAAAAATAAAAAAACAATAAAATTATATTTTATTATTTTATATTTTTTATTTTATTATTTCCATTCTACGTGACTTTATCGGAGCATGTTGTTTGCATGTTCACCACAAGCACGTGTGGCTAATGGAGACTTCATTGCTGGCGAAAGGTATCTCTTTGGTGTTTGAACATCTTAACACAACTGTTGTATTTCCAGAAAGGGTAAAACCTATGCTTGTTTTTTTTCATCTAGGGGCCGTCCATAAATGACGTCACGCACCTAGGGGGGGGGGTCA
>CM025635.2:10940164-10952454 GCA_014621495.2 Entosphenus tridentatus | reverse complement strand
TTATTATGTTTTATTTTTATTATTTTATTACTTCCCTTCTACGTGACTTTACCGAAAGAACCAAGAAGACGTTGTATGGTCTTCTCTGGATGACCACAGTCGCATACTGGAGAGTTTTAATGTTTCATTTGTGCATCAGGTATCCGCATCTGCCATGGTTTGTGTGGATGCGGTTTAGGGTGGATCATTACCATCATTGATGCCACCACACGCGACCTGCTGATCAACCAACTGCGTTATACCCATTCCACTCTGGCAATATGTCCAGGAGCTAAATGCCAATGTTGAGGTCTGTTAGTTACGAGAGGGCTTCAGAAGCAAGTTTGTGAAGTTTTGCTATTCCTTCACTGAAGGAGCGCAAATTCCAGTGCTTTATTATACGGTGTCCCCATTCATACCGATTGGTGGACAGAGGTGGTGGGGATTTAATAAACTTTCACCATCGTATCAACTGCCATGCTGCAAGATTGATTTTCACCTGTGGTTGCTGGATTACAAGTCCAGCGTGCTAACAAACGACACGACAGCAACATCACCGACGAGAGAAGAACAGTCCAAAAGGGTCCAGTCCAAATGCAACACAAACAGCACCTTGTGCGTTGCAAAAACACAATTATATCCATTTGTTTAAAGTGGTTTGACCAGAGGGATTAATAATTACTTTTAGGATTGACGGGTATTTTTTTTTTATATTTACTGCATACTGAATATTTTTGGCCACAAAAATTGTAATAAGAAATGGTCGTGTTGATATTGGACGGTGAAAATGAGTGCCAGGTTAATCTTTGTATTTTATGGTGACAAAATAAAAAAAACGCGTATGAAGTTTGTGACTTGCTTTGTGGACCTGTGAATTAAACCTGCCACTTTTCAGGAAGTGGCATGACCGAGGGTGGCAATGGTTTGGCGACTCCCTTTTTAGGTCCCGAGTGCTAACAGCTTTTGACTCGATGACTTTTTAAACCCGGGCCGCAGTAATTCGGTCCAGACGGGGGCCCTCTCGTGGTCCTGATTGGCGAAGGAAGGTGCAGATTTCCTGGCTTTAAGGCTCACATCTCGCCTGATTAAAGCTGGGGGGTGGCAGGATGCCTGTAATTGGCCAGACCTTTCAACCCGCCTCCCTTTAGAGGCAATAGCTCGTCTATTTGTTTCGTTCCATGCCTATTTGTTTCTCATCAACCTCTGGATCCCCCCCAGACCCCCCCCCCCAAAAAAAAGGGACCCCCCGTGCACTTTTCTGAAAGAAAAAAAAGTTAAACAAAAATAAACAAGCCCCTAAAAAAAAAACCACCTACCTACTCTCCCAGATGCTCTGCCCTTGCAAAGAAAAAAAATACCCTCCGATGCCTTTGCGTTTCCAGTGTAAAAGGGCGTTCTGCCGAAGTAAACACAGAGCCTGGCTCTCTTCAGCGTGGGTCTGCGTAGGAAGGCAGCAGTGGTGGTTCAAGCCACCAGAGGGTTCCTGTAGGCTCCATCAAGGAAACTAGGTAAGACCAGTGGAATGTGCCTGGACTGCAAATGTATAAAGAGCAGCAGCAGGGCCTGTACTGTATTTGCCATGTGGCCCGCGGAGACTGGGGCTTGTGCATTTTAAATAATTAGGGACTGATTTGCCTTAAGGAAAAAAGTGATATTAATTAATGTAGCATGAATAAAACTCATAAACCCATTTTTTCACGTTGATGTTTTCAGTACCGGTGTTTGCCATTGTCATGAATTGTATGAAATGAGGACAATGCAATTTATATGCAGTGGGACACAATGTGAAATTATTCCACTGCTGTAAATAAAAAAAATGTGCATATGAAATATTAATAAAAGATTTGTAACTAATGCTATTTGTTTAACTTCATATACTTTGGCACAGCTTCTTAAAGTTATATTTGGTGGCATTATAGGATTAAGTGTTTGCGCTGTTGGATATTTGATTCCGAATCGGAGTCGTTTTTTTTGCATAAAGCCTCGGTTTTGACTCAGTAGCTTAGTTTACGTTGTCAGGAGCCAAGCGAAAACATTGTGCCCTATCCATGGGAATTCTCTCGGGCTTTACAAACAGTTCACGTCGAGTAGCCGACCTCTATAGAAATCCAAGAGGCATTACAAATCTCTGCGCCAAAACAACTGTGCAGTCTGTACATTCACGAAGTACGGGTACCAGCTTTCCATTTCAAAATATGGAATTTTTTATTCATTCATATTTGAATATGTACTTTGGGTGCGCGCGCGCGCGCGCGTGCGTGCGCGTGCGTGTGGCGCTCATGAGGGAGTCGGTCCATTTTTCCATTTAACGCGCGGGCCACTGCACAGAGAGCGCAGTGTGGTGACGTGGGTGCGATGTGCCTCTAGACACGTCTGCTGCCGTGGCCCGTCCCGGCTCAGCCTGGTCTGCTCGGGTGGTCTGACAGCGAAAGGCGTCTTCCATCTTCAATTGTGCGCAAGAGGCTCGCGTGGAGTGTGACTTCTTGTTTTTCAATTCTCGTGGACGTAACACAAATGAAACGCACGATTGTTACGTTGTATATTTACGCGATCTAACCCCCAAAACCACACTCTATTATGGATGATATTGGTCGCGAACTCCTACGTGTTATAAACTATGTTACATTTGCTCTGCAGGAGAATAGATTTATTGACACCCCACTGATTTCTAACGAGCCGTCTTTCTCCACAGCATGTGATCGGATCATCATGTACATGAAAAACTTTCATATGCAGATGTTTGCTGTTATGATCTTTATCTCTGGGTTGTGATGTGTCACACTAGAACCTGATTGGTGTTTAAGATTTTTGCCGTTTATAATGTTTCATTGTTTTATTTATTTGTATGGCTAAACCTTTTAGCTGTTGTGATATTTCCTGTTGTGATTCACGCTGCGTTTAAAATTGTTCCGCTGTTAAGATATTTGCCTTCATGATGTTATAGTTTTATTTTCAGTTGTATTCTAAATGACTTTATGTAACCCATGCAGGTGACCCGTGATTATATGATACGACTGGTAAAATCAAGGATACGACTATGCTACTGTGACGTTTTAAGTCGGCATCCTAATCTGGCGCAGCCAAATCTTTCTGCTACTCCAGTGGCTTTTCTTTAACCCAGGTCTCCCTTGAACAAGACTTTTCTGGTCCTAACGTTCTCTTAACTGGTCTTAAATAAAGAAACGTTATTCCACGTGATTACATTTACACATGTCGTGTGTCTTTAATTGTAATTGCTAAAGTATATTCCAAGCTCACTTTTATTGCAACATACACAAAGATCCCCCCATATAGCCATCGTCTTAACAGACTCTCGGGGCAAGTGCTGTTAGCGAGTAGAACTTATGAAGGCCGGCATGGCACACGAGGGGGTGGGTGGCCAGTGTCATGACCAGCCGCCTTTGTCTCCCCAGTGGCAATGTTTACACCTCACCAAGATCTCATTGAAGGCTGAATCGACCTCGGGGAGGCCCAATACCGGTTCAGATAATCGTCGTAGTGCCTACCTTATTACAGACCAATTCAGAACGTATTGGTCACCCCGTGCCCTTATAAATCTTAACGTTCATCCTAAAAAATCCCATCACAAGGGAGAAATACAAACAAATAGACAATTTTTATTTGATTTGCTTTACCCATATTGAAACGGCTGTACGCCATATGGACCTGAAAACTCAATTTCCCTGTACAAGAATACGAGTATGCCATAATGGTTGACAGATACGGTAGTGCGGTGCGCTAACCGCTGCACCACCGCTCCCCACAATATTGCTACAGGTCTCCATTGACACACATGCACGCTCTAGTCTCTCCGGATCCTCGTGCGGCTATATATGAATAGTTCGCATGAATGAATGACACTGGGGAATTTTGTGGATGAAGCATATTTTACAGTATGATTAACTACCCCCCCCCCCCCCGTCTTTACCAAGTGTTGGGAGGGAGTTGGTGGCAAAAAAATCTCACCCTTGTTACACCTCCAGGGAACCTGTGGAGCCACCGTGGTTTCTCCCAAGACGTTGGAGGGCTCAGCGGCTTAAAGGGCTGAACTGTAAATTCAGCTTTCATCCCACAGTGATCCCATTCAGACCTATTTGTCGGCATTCCAAAACAAACAGGTGCCCGTTCAAGCGGCGTACTAATGGGGTGTTAACACTCGCGAGAGCGTGCCAGCTCGTGCAGTAGGAGTCATAAAGTTAGAAGAAAGGGCACCAGTGACACACACAAAAAATATATTTTTTGCAAAAAACCCGTAATGTTCTGAGAAATGCCGGTAATTAATTGTGAGCGCTTGAATGTTTGTCATATAACATAATCACGGCTAGAAGCACACGGGCCTAAATAACAAATTACCTTATGGAATGCACAATTATAGCTCGGTAATTAAAACGTTTTTCTCATGACATCAGCCGGGTCAAAATATTACTTTTTCACGGTACGTCGTGTCACAAGCAGGAGAGAAATAAAATATTTCCACGTGAAAATGATAAACAGAGGCGATGCAATATGCTTAACAGCTGAGCAGTATGTTCCTACTTCTGGCGGTGTCAAAAATGTGCAACGTTTAAAAAAAAATTGACTCGTGTGCACCAATTAAAATAATACCTTCAACATCACATTTTAAATGGTGCTTATTAGAGACCAGTTGCATAGCTACGTTAAAAATCGCTCTGTGCTCCAGTGGCTTGAAAAACCAGGAACTATTAATGGATTGGCATCAAACACAGTTCTGCAATTTCCGCTCATCACTCCAAATCCATAAACTCCACACCTGTATTTGTTAGCTACCCAACATTTGTTAACATTCGCACAGTGGAGCTAGCTAATAACCACCCATAATATTTACTGATTCTGGGGACAAAACGAAACACTTCCTTGATTTAAAAAAATCTCGCTAAAATGAAAATTTGCAAATCAAGCTTTTTTGCGCACGTGTGTTTCTAAATTCTGTGTGCGTGATGTTTTACTTCCATGTGAAATACAAAAAAAATAACTATAAACATTGTGGCCAAACGCTCACTCGAAGGGCACATTTAATTGTATATTTTTAAACAATTTTAAGTCGCTAATGTGTGTTTTTGTATGTACCCAGCGTTTAAGCTAAGAAGTGGTCTGTTATTTTTCTAGCAAAGCAAAGAGGTGGAAGCAAAATGGTGTCTAAAACCAGCTGTTACTTAACTTTATGTACATAAAGAAGAACGTTTTGCAAAGTGATTTTCTTTAATGGATAGCATCGGGGACAATAGCGCTCTTGTGTGAAAATTACCATTATAAAGCTGAATTAGCTGTAATTGCCTCCAGGCCACAAGCATATGCCGCTTGTATGCCCCCCCCCCCCACAGCTTACCTTTAAAAGCCATGAAAACAGGTCTGTGATTAATGATGGTAATTACGGGAAGACGTTTAGCGGCAAACCTGTTTCTGATTAATAACCCGCAGCTGTTTGATGTCCGAGGGAGAAAGTCCGGAGTGCTTGGGTCCGCCAAGAAGGGATATGAATGAGCCTCATTAATAAGGGACGGTTAATGTGGCCTGAAAGACGAGGACACTTTGGTGGAATTGTGACATTCCCTGCGCAAGACCCTTCTGTCTGTCGGCTGATCGAGCAACGTGCGGCCACGTGACGCTACACGCTTTCGGCGTTTAGGTTTAAGGATGCCGTGGAAATGTGTGTATTCTGCCTTAAATGATAAACGATAAAAGCACAATTTTGAGTAACAGCGACGGTCAAGCCAAACGTTTTGAGAATGGGATATAGACGGTGCTTAATATCAGCCAGAGCTGTGCGAGTCTGGAACCCGTAATATTTCGATTCAAAGCTTTCGTGACTGCAGGGATTCATCTTCTTGGTTCTTTCGGTAAAGTCACGTAGAAGGTAAATAATAAAATGATAAAAACAGTTATTTAATTATTTTCATTTTCATTATTTTATTATTTCCATTCTACGTGACTTTACCGAAAGAACCAAGAAGATGAACCCGTAATATGTTTTTCTGCATCCGGCACACTGCATCCAGTAAATGTGTTTTGTTATGGATGTTGCTACAAGTTACGTGTCTCCTCCAATCTAACAGCAATACGGACAAAATTCAGATATTAAGCTGTGGATATAGCACTAAGACGTCTAACCACCCAGTTGTATTAACAGTTGTGCTATTAAGCAATGACATCACATAATTAAGCATTTATTGGAGCGTATGTAGATAACAGGAACAGCCCCGGAAGATGACATCAAATAATGTAAAGTTGATGTCGTTTAGCTAAGCGAGAACTCAAGCGGCGAAATGTCGTACTCGAATTATAAATGTTGTGGGTTTATTCTCCAACACACCAATGTGCTGAACGAGTCGGTAATTGGCATGTTTTCTTTACGGGTGGTGGCGGGTTTAATGACACATCGATGCGATCGAACCCAAAACACATCTATTGTGGATATTGGTCGCGAAAACCTACGTGTTAAACAGGAGAGTCTCAATTGCAAGTGTGATCTGGGTATATTGACATCACATAACTACTTCTCCAATAATGTCAACATGCACCTTTATCCACACCAGGGACAAACGTGGCGCATGCCATGCAGAGACTATTCATCACGTCTCAATCAAACCTTTTCCCATATGTATTAAACATTATGGGAACTAACATTATTTTAAGTCAAAAGCAAATTAAATATGCTGTGTTTTTGTGCACTTGAAAACCCCGTTTTTATCGTGGGCTGCTTGAAGGTCAGTTTTACATAATGTATAAATTGTCAATTTATTGGGTATGTGCTATGCACTAAGAGCCGTCGGTTTATTCCACATTTTCATTTCTGTTAAACCAGTGGCTATCATGTTTAATATGACCAATTCTGGGATATTTCTTAAATCATATGTTTAATGGTTACTAGTAGTGAACCCGTTGCTTTGCAACATAAATTAAGAGGCAGATGCCATTTTCATACTCTCTTCACAATTCTGTAATCGGAACACTCAGATAATCTGCCGTTTAACGTAACAAAAAAACTAAATAATACGTAGTGTGAGGTTTTTGTTATATTCTCTAGGTTTTAAATACAATCTGGTGGAAGAGCAGCATTATTAGGATGACAAATTGAGAAATTTTAAATGAACCGTGGTCAGTCTTCTGTATTCGTTAATCCCACCTCTTCGGTGTCGCTATGTATTGCCTTCCGAACTAATTCTGCCATTTCAAGGCAATGTTTATTTATAACGCAGAAAATTCTGTCTAGCCAGTTACCTAGCTATGTCGGTGGCAATGGCCGTAGCCACTCACAACAATAGGGTTATTGTTGGGCTGGAGAGGAGCCCAGCCAGCAGCCAGCCAGGAAACTCGAGGAATATATGATTTATTATAGTATGACTTAAATGTTTGGAGTTGGGATAAAATTACAAAAAATTACAGTACATTACTTCTAACTTTGCTGTTTACGGTAATTTAATATCTAACCTTACAGTTTAATATTAAAATAAAAGTACAAATTATGTTTGTCATACTGTAGTCTATCCACAGCAGAAATTGCTTCCACCTAAAGTGGCACTACTTAATCAGTTCCGATTTTATTTATATTGACAAAAAAACGCAACTTCCAAATGTCATTTCCAAACGCCACAGCTGTTGGATAAATATGCACTCACTATCACCCACGATAGTTTACGAGGGGTTTAAATATGTTTTTTTTTATCAATATCTATCTCGAAATTGACGAATTTGCAATGGCTGTACAATAATAGATCCGTGTAATCTTTGCGGCCGCAAACTGCCGCTATATTTCCCCGGAATGTTAAACCCCAAAAAATCGACTCTTGCATCGAATTGGAACTGAATCGTGACACATCATCAAGTGGCACTGTCGTTTGATGCCGTTCTGTTTTATCAATGCCCTTTCGTTGGTGGATCACACAGGGATGGGGTCAGCGTGAAACATTCACCTGCAGGTGAACGAGGTGCCGCTAGGAGGCAGTACAGCAAGTAGGTTTTCGTTTTTTTTAAACGGGCTGTCGATGGAACAAAATTGTATTATCCTCCTCCACGAGTAGGTTTATCTGGTCCCTTCTATGTCTTCTGTGGATCGTGGGCCGTCTCATAGGGCCCACGGCCACATGATTGCCTACTTTCTTTGAAACGGCCCCCAAATGATATCGTTCACTGCGAGCATCTTGGCCACACTGCTTCTTATGTTTAAGTTGCTCAGTCGGGTCTGTCTGTCTGTCTGTCACTTCAAGGGGCCTCTCGGAGTTTCCAGACGTCCACTGGCGAGATGGAGCAGTGAAATAGGATGGTTTGCAGGTGATAAAGGTGATTTACATTGCAGGATCACGAGAAATGGTGACAAGTTTGGGACGCCTTCATCCAGCAGTGTTCAACAATTCTGACTGTCGCCTGATGAGGCTGGCTGTGATTACCGGCGAAACTTCGTACTAGAATTGTAAATGTTGTATATTCTTGGTTCTTTCGGTAAAGTCACGTAGAAGGGAAATAATGAAATAATAAAAAGAAAACAATACAATTCTCACGACCTTTCGACTGCAGCATTTTTGAAAAAAGTGGCGGTTAAGAAAAAAACGCAACTTTTTTCAATAAAATTATTGTTGTGGTTTTCACACCTGATGATGATTGCTTGTGTTGCAGTCGAAACGTGAGAATTTTATTGTTGTATTTTTATTATTGTATTACTTCCCTTCTAAGTGACTTTATCGAAAGAACCAAGAATATGAATCCCTGCAGTCACGAAAGCTTTAAATCGAATTGTAAATGTGTTTACTCTCCAACACACTGGTGTGTGGAACTAGTAACGAATTGGCACGTTTTGTTTATGTCGCAAACCTTACTGATTGACTGTGTCGGGTGGTTACGGGTTTAATGACGCATTTATATTTATGCGATCTAACCGCAAAAAAAACTCTATTATGTATAAAAAACAAATTTTCCTTATTTTATTATACGTGGAGTTTATCTCTATAAATTAAAGACAAGCCACAGTGGCACGATTGTGGCCATGTAATTAACATGCATTCATTAACCCCCCCCCCTCTTCCCACGTAAAGGGCTCACAAGTAACGTAATCACATCTATTCTCTATTTAAGGAACGAAATAGGAGGATTTCCACAAGTCTGGCTATCTGCCTGATAATGCTAGTTGTAATTACTGGAGAAACGTCGTATTCAGATTGTAAACGTTGTGGATTTTCTCTCCAACACACCCGGGGTGCTGTACTCGTAACGAATTGGCATGTTCTGTTTACGTAACAAACCTTACTAACTGGCTGTGTCGGATGTTGGCGGGTTTAACGACGCATTTATGTGTACACGATCTCACCCAAAATACCTATATTATGGATGATAATGGTCGCGAAAGCCTACTTCGTGTTAAATTGACAAACTCAACTATAGACCCCTTTAGTAATCTAGATATGAAGTTTTCGTGACTGCAATGATCCATACTCTGGTTGTTTCGGTAAAGTCACATTAGTATAAAATATAAATAAATGTAATTTTTATTTTATTTTAATTTAAGGAGTACAGTGGTTAACTAAATGGGTATACTCTTTGGTTCTTTCGGGAAAAGCACGTAGGTAATACATAAAATAATTTTATTATATTTTATACCTACGTGACTTTACCGAAAGAACCAAAGAGTATACCCATTTAGTAAACTACTGTACCCCTTCAGCAGAGGAATAACAAAACTACGCGAACTCTCTTCTGAAGCCCTCTCGTGCCTATCAGACGGCGACATTTGCATTCATCTCATGAAAATGTTGCCATACAAAAGAATAGAATACAGAAGTGTATGGGCAAAGTTCATCTGTAATGAAGCACTGTAGTTTGTGCTCCTTCCAACTAACTATAACTTTTTTGTTTTATCAAATAAGGCCCACGGAGATAGCTGTTTTTTAGAAGCGACCTGGCCACAAATGATGGCTTGAACAAAGTGGCTTAACATGTGGAAATGTATAGCAGCCAAATACTATTAAATGCATGTTGATTCTAAATGCGGAGGGAATACCCGGGAAAATCCACGCGACCACGGGGACAACATGCAAACTCCAAATACACAACAGGCGGTTACATTTTTACTTAAAACTTTCGTGACTGCAGGAATGAATATTCTATGGTTCTTTCGGTAAAGCCACGTAGATAGAAAAAAATAAATTAAATTTTATTTTATTTCTACCTACCGAAAGAACCAGAGTATAGAAAATAATAAAAATAAATAAATAAAAATAAATAATAAATAAAGTGAAAAAAATATCACGACGTTTCGATCGCAACACAAGTAATCGTCATGTCCTTATTTTTATTATTTTATTGTTATTATATTTCTATCTACGTGACTTTACCGAAATAACCATAGAATACACAGCAGGCGTTAGGGTCTAACCCACGACCTCCTCCATACCAGGCGAAGTAGTTAACATGTCGCCACCACGAGCTGTCGTATATTAAAAAAATATAGCAATCCGAGTAACACTCAGCTCGGATATGAAGGATTGTAGGGTGCATGTTGGAGATGGCTCAGGACAAGAATTTGTGGAGAAATAGGACCGGTAAGGCAGACTCCACATGAGTTGGAGCAAACCTGCACGAATTCTCTCCTGTAAGCCCTCTTCGTCCTGACCAACAAACCCTGGAAATCCATACCTGTCAACCCCTTATAAGTGCGTACTTTATTACAGACCAATTCAGACCTTATTGGTCACCCCGTGCCCTTATAAATCTCAACGTTCATCCGACAAAGTCCTATCACAAGGGAGAAACACAATTTGTTTTAGTTTGCCCGTATTGAAACAACTGCAACGCCGTACGGACCCGAAAACTCAATTTCTCCCGTAACGCCGTAATGGACCCGAATAACGGGGCAATAAAACCGCGTGGGTTGAAAACCACGGACATTTCCCAATTCAGCTCCTGAACACACAATTGTGGGCCATCATTCGCAACGAGAGATAATCATCCACACAGCCCACAGCCACCGCTCTCGTTGAACTGGTTGAGCCGTGCGAGCCACGGATCTGCGCCGGGGGATTGGCACCGAAACCGCTCAGCCCAGCGCCAGTCGGAGGGGGCGCTGCGCTCAATGCCGAGTCGCGTGTCGGGGAAGGGAGCGAGAGAGCAATGCGAGAGAGGGGTTGGTGATGAGAGTGGTGGAGGAGTAGGAGGAGGGTTCTGTGAGTAAACCAAACACATCACGCACGCACGACAGGCAGCAGCGACGCCGCTTGCTTCATTCATCTCGTTGCTCACCACCACCCACACCACACTCACTCACTCACACTCATCAACCGGCCTCCATCTCACCACAGCAGCAGCAACAGCAGAGCCACCACCACCACCACTGCCCAAAGCAACCCGCCCTTGTTACAGCAAGCCCGCAGCGTGAGTGAGAGAGTGTGTTGTTGCTGTGAGTATTTTTTGTCCGGTGCTTCTGCTTACAACAACCAACAACAACCACCATCCATCCATCTCTGCCGGTTCGTCCATCACGCCGGCGGGTCGTGTAATGTCACCCCCTAGGCCATGCTTGGCTGCGGGGCCTAGCCCTAGGGGGTGGTGGTGGTTTACGGACTGCTGCTGTTTGTGGTTGTAGCTGTTATCGGCGGTGTTAGCTGTGGCACCCCCCCTCTCTCTCTCTGATGGTTGGTGGGTAGTAGTCGTGAGTGAGTGAGCGAGCGAGCGGGTGTCGTGGCGGCTATCGATGAACGCAACGCGCCGCTTAAGGGAAGTGACTTTGTATCGGTGCGCGCGGATCAATGGCCATGGGGAAGTGTGGGGGGGTGTGTGGGGGGTGTTCTTGTTGTTACGCTCCCACGTGTACTTTGTATCGACACGCACGTTGTGTGCACGCCGGGGGAAGAGTGTCTCGGGCAGTCCGCTGTGTGTACGACGAGTCGTGCCTGTTCAGCGTCGGTCGGTGGCTGATCGTGGCGGTGGCTTGTTAACCCGAACCACCACAGCTCCACGTGTGGACCACCACCACAGCACCACGTGTAGACCACCACCACAGCTTCACGTGTAGACCAGCTCCACGTGTAGACCAGCACCACAGCTCCACGTGTAGACCAGCACCACAGCTCCACGTATAAACCACCACCACAGCTCCACGTGTAAACCACCACCACAGCTCCACGTGTAAACCACCACCACAGCTCCACGTGTAGACCAGCACCACAGCTCCACGTGTAGACCAGCACCACAGCTCCACGTGTAAACCACCACCACCACAACTCCACGTGTAGACCACCACCACAGCCCTACGTGTAGACCACCACCACAGCTCCACGTGTAGACCACCACCACCACAGCTCCAC